>JAVSBV010148588.1:0-15512 GCA_033117975.1 Parotocinclus spilosoma | reverse complement strand
TAATTGAACTGATTGGACTTGATTAGGAAAGGCACACACCTGTCTATATAAGATCTCACAGCTCACAGTGCATCAATACAAATAAGTATCATGAGGTCAAAGGAACTGCCCAAGGAGCTCAGAGACAGAATTGTGGCAAGGCACAGATCTGGCCATGGTTACAAAAAAAATCTGCAGCACTCAAGGTTCCAAAGAGTACAGTGGCCTCCAGAATCCTTAAATGGAAGAAGCTTGGGATGATCTGAACTCTTCCCAGACCTGGCTGTAAATTTGAGCCAATCTGAGCAATTAAAGAAGAACCCAAAGATCACTGTGGCTGAGCTCCAGAGATACAGTAAGAAGATTGGGCTTTATGGCAGAGTGGCCCGACAGAAGACTCTTCTCAGTGCAAGACATATGCAAGCCCGCACAGAGTTTCCAAAAAACACTCCCATTATGATTAATAAGATTCTCTGGTTTGATCAGACGAAAATTGAACTTTTTGGCATTAATTCTAAGCGGAATGTGTGGAGAAAACCAGGCACTGGTCATTAGCTGCCCCATACAATCCCAACAGTGAAACATGGTGGTGGCAGCATCATAGCATCATGCTATGGGGGTGTTTTTCAAGACAAGTACAGACATATTCTGAAAGAAAATCTCTTCCAGAGTGCTCATGATCTTAGGCTGGGCCAAAGGTTCCCCTTCCAACAAGACAATACCCTAAGCACACAGCTAAAATGACAAAGGGGGGCTTTGGAACAACTCCGTGACCATTCTTGACTGGCCCAGCCAGAGCTCTGACCTAAACCCAATTGAATATCTCTGGAGAGACCTGAAAATGGCTGTCTCCCAACATTCATTATCTGCAAGGAAGAATGGCAGAGAATCCCCAAACAAGGTGTGAAAAACTTGTTGCATCATTCCCAAAAATGGCTGTACTAGCTCGAAAGATTGTTTCTACTAAATACTGAGCAAAGGGTCTGAATACTTATGACCATGTGAAATTTCAGTTTTTCTTTTTTAATAAATTTGCAAAAAAATTCTACCAAGATGGGATGCTAAGTGTACATTAATGAGTAACTTTATTTTAGCAAATGGCTACAATGAAATAAAGAATGATACATTTAAAGGGGTCTGAACACTTTTTGTAACTACTGTAGATTAATTGGCGTAAAGGACAGTGTGTTCATGTAGCATATTCAGGTGGCTACTCTTTTCACTTTCTATTAACCTTTTCAAAACTAGGACTAACGAGCTGTATCAGAACTGAAGAGATAATCCTGGTTTTAGTGTTACTTGATAATTTCACTATTATGTCATGCATAAAAGCTAGAAATAGATTCCTGTCTGAAAGCACCTTAAGGGTCAGACAGTCTGCTGTTAAATAGAAGTAATACTGCAAAGAATTAACAGTAAGGTGACAAGACTTCTGGCAACGTCATCAAACTGTAGAGATGCTAAGGTAAGCCACTGTGCATCTGCTGCCTAGAGAACTGCTTGGTGTGCTGTTGCCCTGGGTAACCACTTCAGGATGTCTCTATGGAGACAATGAGTCAGCACAAACACAGCATATCCTTCTGCAATAAGCATCAATGATACATTACATAACATAACATGCTTTACCCATGAAAAACACAGAAAATAACCTGAAATTAGTCAATTTCCTTGGGTGGATTATTTAAATACAGTAACACTCAAACCTTAATAGTGGCATCCTCTGAGGCAGAGACCATGACACTGAAGACAGGGTGAAAGATGACACGTGTGACCGGACTCCTGTGTCCGCTGAGAGCATACTTTTCTGGAGGGCGAGGGATCCACTCTTTGGGGTCCCGCTTCTGCCCCATGGGGCCTCCTGAAGTGATCTCTTCTTTAGCTTCATTCAATTTGGACTCCAGCTCCATCACCTTTAAATGTAATTACAAATATAAAACATTTGAATGGAATTAAATAGAATCTCCCAATTGAAGCATCACATATCAATATTTAAACTTACTAATACATTCTGAAATGGTAATGATTAAAAACTCAGTTATTATTCAGTCGATTTAATTAATATATATTAAATATAGCTAGTTAACTGAAAGGTGTAACAAAGGATAACTATTATATGGTTTGGTTTTCTGAATTGAACCATCTTCCGGTCTAAGAAACCAATTCAACTGACCTTCTTTTGTAATCTGATAACCGAGGTCCATTTCTTTTCCAACAGTCCTGCATACTTTTTATCTAATTCTTCATTCTGGAGGAAAAAACAGAAATGACAGCTTCATATGCCAATTGCATAAGGTATGAAAGTGGTAAAACGCTAGGGAAAAAGCTCAATATTGGCTTAGAAAAGTAGAAGAAAAGAACTTTACCACATCTAACTCTGCTTCCTTTTTAAAAACAGAATATGCCTCTTCATAGCCATTTGATCGAAGGTAATCTGCTATCGCTCGATTTCTATAACAGAAATTTGTGTTTCAGCAAACAACAATCAGTAACAACTTGCAGCATATAGGAAAATGTAAGATCAGGTCTCTGGACTTCAGTTTACTTTTAATTTTATTTAATTTATTTTATGTTTAATACCTACTAGCAAATTCTAATACACATTTTTGTACCCAATGTTTGTTTATTTTTAACACTGCATCTAAACCAATGGCTTTTCATTAATTCGCTTTTACACCAAAAAGTTCTAGGGATTCATTTGAGAGGAATAACATCGGCGAAGCTCCCTGAAGAACAACATTAGTTCCAGGGATTTTCTTTGTTCGCGTTTGCACCAGCAGTAGGAATGCTGTGTGATGCTTAAGTGATGTACGCCTCACACATTTCATTTGTGAACCTGAACAGCACTGAGAATCAATTTGTCCTCAATCTTGTTTAGCACTAATACATGTTGTTTATATGGCTATCGTGTACAAGTATAATTAAACATTGTACAAGTATATTTAAACACACTGGTACTTGTGTCAAAAAATACCCTGCTTTGATGATACCCTCCCTATACAAGGCGTTCTAAGAACTACTATCGCTCCCAGTTCCTGAGTTAGGAATATGTGACAAAGGGGGTACAGTTCTATGAAAAAGTTCCTTAATCAGCCATTAAAAGCATTGGATGCATACAAGGGAATAGTCAGGCTCTGAATGAATACAGACTTCTAATGAGGACTTAAGACTTTTAAATCATTTTAATTTAAGGTGGGAGAACATTCTTCTTGTATCAGTTTTCAATTTCAATGGACAGAATTTGTACATAATTTCTTTAGATTGTCAAGTTGAGTAAATAGGAAAAGACTTCCCTAAACTATTATTTATTATCACTTTCATAATGAAACCCAGGCCTGCTCACTGAATTTATAAAAAAGTGTCACTGTTCTGGGACTACTTACAGATAAACATTGTGTGTTAATGCTAGGATAGCTGAGCAAGAGACCACAAGCTAAAAAAAAAAAAAAACCCCAAAAACTTGTTGTCATGGTTACCAACCCAGAGTTCTCAAATGACACTCCAGGAAAAAGGCATACGAGGATGGACACAGACAATCCCTCTTTGTCCATCTTTGTCCTGCTCTTCATCAACATTATGTATGCAAGCTTTCCATTTTGAGATTGTGTTAAACATTTCATGTGTTGTACACACCGCTAAATTTAGATGGTGATGTCAGAATTGCTGCCTAACACTTTCACTGCAGTACTGGAAACTGGAGCTTTGGAGAAAGTTACATCAGGAAGGCCATAAGCAAAAAATAGCAGGCATTAGTATCTGAGAATATCAGCCCAAACAATTACGGAAATAGGAGTTCACAATGTAATGATGCACCGTTTTCAGACACTATACGGTACTTTCTTAATCAAACACCCAGAAAGATTGTAAAAATATGCTTAGTCATGCAATCTTCCAACTTCCCTAAACAGCAGCAGTGCAATAACCAGTGCAGTACATTGTTCGGCCCTTTTTTTGCCATGAATTAGAGAGAAACATTTCGAACAGACTGCACCCTGTTGTTTGTCATGAATGCACATTCTATCAGCATACTAAATATTTTCATTCTTCTGTTCATACATGTCCTGTGAGGGTGGCTGTAGTATGAACTCACAGTTCGTCTCGTTGCCTCTGTGACAGCACCATTATGGTAGATGTGAGGGGGCGCTGTCTCTGCCCCAAGCAAGGTGCTTGTCCTCAGCACGCTCAGCAGCTCCTCACAGGATGGAAACTCAGGAGGAGAGACAAGCACTGGGGCTGACGTCACTCCTGAACCTGAAACTTCTCACTCACACACACTCAGTGTGTACACTTTATTTAGACAGCAGAGCAGAACTGTACAGCTGAGGTTCAACACAGTGCTTCTCCTTTCATCTAGACAAAGAGACAAGAGACATATTATTAATTAGTAGACATAGCATTCATTCACTGTTCACCTTCAAGATCCAGTAAGCTGACTGAAGTTCATATAATGTAGCAACAATAAAAAGATAAGTGTTTACATGTTTAATTAGGAGATAAGACAGATTCATGTTGTTACAAAAGTCCACACTCAATTGCCAACACACCATCACAAACTAAAAGATCCATGTAAACGCAGTGCACAAGATCACATTAGTGCAGGATCAAAGTTATTTTCAAATGCCCAGACTAATGGCCTGAAAAGAGACTTCAACAAATTGTCGACAGCATCCACTTCCTTTTCATGTGATCATAGGATACTGTAGAAGATGCAATCATTGGGCAACTGATATTCTCACACAAGGTGATTTATGCAAAATCATTAAGTGTTTTCTTGAGTGTTTTTGAGAAGTTAGGGAGACAAGCGACATGGCTTTGTAATCCACTCAGTGTAAATCAACCTGTTAATAGCCTATCTCTTATCTGAATAGTGATGACCAGAATAGCATGTTGGAGGTGAAAGTTTGTAATACGGGCTAGGGCACTCAGACAACAGCAAATTCCATGCGGCCATGCATTGAAACCAATGAAGTGTCTGTTTAACTTTTTAAGTGTAACTGCAGGTCACAGGAACCCTTTCGACCAAGAATGACATTTTAGGAGTGTCCAGTGTTAGGAGTATTCATACGAATGTGGTACAAGGTTCACTTATAATAAATAAAAAATAAATAAATAAAATAAAAAAAAAGTGTGAACAGATTAAAAATGGATTTGTTGAGAAAACGACATTTGGGGCACTGTGCCTCCTGGGTGACAGTAACATATTACACAAATACAATGTCTAAAATTGCTTCATTTCTATTCTTTACGTAAATGCTTTTATCTTAAGATATATAGTATAATAAATGTATGACATCAGCAGTCATAACGATGCATTTTTATGACTGTGAACTTTGCATAAACATAGGCAAACATTCTCCTCACTTGTTTATGCACCAAGTTATTTTGGTTATGCCTCTGGAAAGCAGTTGTTCTCTGGCGCTGGCAAACACAGGTCTCGTTCCTTGTGTGACTCAACAAGAATGCTGGGCTGGGTATGCTTAGAATTCTAATGCGTCTGAATCAATCTGGCACTGCAAGAGAAAAGTCATCACTACCCTCTCACATGGCTGATGATATGCATTCATGAGGCGAAAAGGTAGCAAGATAAATATAATTAAGGAATCCGGGAGACTTGATTTTTACATGCATTTCAAACTACTGTTAATGAAGTGGACTGCTTAGCTATATGGGCTGTAGTAAAGACAAGACTTCTTTTTTATGTCCCTTCCTTCCTTATGAAATTTGGTTTTTAATTCATTTTTTCTTTTATCGTATTCCTTCAGTAAAATAATCTTTTTTGCTCACTGGCCAGTTTGGCTTCTGTGCTCTTTTTTCTCAACAGCGCTGGCACAGTTAAACAAATGGTTTCCATGAAAACTGTACATTTAATCCTATAAAACAGTTTTCAGTAACTTAAATCCCTTAACACATAACCTTAGCTAAGGAAATCTAAAGGCATACTGTGCATCACCCTTAAATTATTTCCTCAGCACAAACACTACTGAAAAAAAAAAACATCAGCGATGTTCATATGTTTTCTGCTATAGTTTATCGATGGCAGAAATACTGATTGAAAACACAATTGTAAGAATTAATATAGAGTAGTTTTTTCAGTGACAGTTGTAACTACTGTTTAGCAATTGCTAAATTAAAGAGTTCACCCCTCCAGTGCTTCACTGAAGCCAAAAATGTAACAGACTTTCTTCCTCCTGGGCTTAAGTCAAACATTTGTTCTGGTTTTGGGAGAATTTTCAGCATGTTGTTGCAGCCACAGAAAAGTGTATGACATTAGCTGTAGTCACATTTCTTTAATGTGTAGATGAGCTCTGGTTACAGCTCTGAAGAGCAAGATAAGGGATACACCAACCCCGTTTATATCCACGTGAACAAGGAAAGAGACCTAGGCAAGTTACCAAGTCACAGGGTTAGGTGACAGATCGATTGCATAGATATTTTTTCTTTGCCATGCCTACAGCAATCTTGGCATGGAGAGCTGCCACAGAAAATACCACCACTAGAAACAACAAAATCTGTGTATATAAAATCTGAGTGAGGTAAAAAATTACTCTTAAATGCATTGCAATGTGGGTGTGGACAATTCTTCAGCTATTCACAAATGTTCATTAATAACACAAAGTTGACAAACAAACTCATAACACGGAACTTGGAAGTGCAGCGCTGCCCAGACAGTCTGTGCACAAGCAGTGTGAAAGCAAACCAAAATTGATAATCCATATTTGATTGACGCAGACTAGTTTATAATAATAATAATTTAAACAACAACACCACCACAGTTAGACCATTAGCATACTGATGGCACCGCTGCTCAGCCAAGTCAGCTTGTTTGTCCATTATCTCCAGCTCTAGAACCAAATGTTTGGTTGTGGTCAATGATGTGTATTTGTCAGCTAATACGATTTTGCTACAAATGGCTGCGCAACATTTTAGTACATAGGAGAAAAGAGATCAGATTACACAGTACACAGAAGCTAAGCTTTTGTTTAACAATAGGCTAATGTTGTAATATACAAGACAGCTGAATCCAACATGTTTGGCTGCTCTGGTCTATTACAAGTATCATGGAAGACATCTCCTTAATTTAACAATGTGGTACAGCTGTACTAAACTGTACATCATGAGGTATTTCAGGAATAGCAGTGCTTGTGGTTCACAAATTTGCTGCCCGGGATTTGTGTCCATATTCAGTCATTGAAAACCAGACTGTTGCGGTACGTGTCACACTACGGAGTCAAGCTGCGTCTCGAAGATATTTCATGCTAACCATATGATGGAAGACTTTGGCTGTATTCAAAATGGCATACTACATCTGCCTTAAAGTAGAATAAATTTGATTATACTGGTTGTCTTTAATTATGTTTTCAATAGCATGACAATAATAAGTTCACATATGTAGAAAGTTGGTTCATTAAAATTAATTAAATGAGCAGTACACGGTCACGTAACAATTAGAAGGTAAGAACAGCATTGGCAGCCATACAGTCTGCAAAATAAAACTGGCTTCTTAAGTATTGTAAAGGTATCTTAAGATGAACTACACAAACAGCACATTTAATTATTCTATGTACAGTATTACATTTCTATGTTAATTCAATGTATGAATTTTAAATGCACCATTCTCATTACACTATGAAGTGCAATTAATCGGCAAACAACAAATGTACAAAACAGCACACAATTCAAATCCAATTAGAAATAAATGTAACACAGTAACAAAGTGCTTCCATTGTTTGATCACATCTGTGGGCCTACTGAACCATGAAAATAACTTTTACCTGTGCTGTCCAGATACAAATGGAACTTCACTGCTGAAATTAGTTCACCTATTGGTTACCACCATTACTCTCATCACTATTATCTTAAGCCAAGACTTATGGGAGTATTATATTAGGCTGTTTTTACATTCAAACATCAAGACAAGAAAAAGAAACTTAAGACAGCCATCCTGACAACCTAACACCAAGCAACTGAGATGAACACACACAGTCAGGTCAACTATTGATCCATATCTAAATGCAACACATTTGTTTTGTTTTTTGATCAGGTAGAATGGAATCATGTGATATGTCTCATGGCACCTGATATGTAAGTTTATTTGAAAAACTCTCATCACCTTTTATTGCATTTCAGAAATTCTTCTAGCTCCCCTTAGCACAAAACTCTTTTTGCAATATTTGGGTGTTTTTTTTTTTTTTTTTTACTTTTTCCATTACGGTATTTCTTTGCACATTCTTTCACAAATTAACATTTTGCAAAACTCTACTTATAACAGTCAAACTTTTTTTTACCTTCTCTAATGGTTATGGGACAATGGCTTTCAATATTTGTTGTATTTACACAAACACATTCCATCTGCACAATATTTCCAATACCACTGGCTGTGAAACAACCATAAAGCATAACAGAACTGCCACAATGTCTAACAGCTGGAAAATTGTCCTTTTCTTGAAACACAACCATTTTTCTCCAATCATGCATTTTATGATTGCGGTCAAAATGGTTTAAACCGGACCCAGCAACTGACATCAGACTTGACCAGGTTGCCTTAACTTCAATTTCTTAATGACACTTAAGACATTGGAACTTGTAAGTTGTGAACCATTAGTATACTACATATAGTATTAGACTTTCCTACTAAGAGTCAGTTCTCGTTTTTATGCCCAGTTGCTCAGTCATTTTATTTGAAGGGCCCAAGGTTGGTGACTGCAAGCATCACACTTCTGAGAGGTTTGAAGCAACTCAGAATCAAATAAGTCGAATTTAGCAAAACCAAATGCTATTAGTGGATTAAAATTAAAATTCGCAGAAACTCTTATTACTTGTTACTTATATTTATCTTATAAAACATGTCAAATATGAATTTGAAATAAATACACGCTCTTTACAAAACAGTGCATCTATTTAAAAATATTTAAAAAAAATTCTATTTAAAAAAATACAATACTACAAAAGTTTAAAACAAGAGTTTAAGTATTATGCATTTTATTTAAAAAATAAAGTTAAAGGGGAGTGTTCACTCATCAGCACAGAGAGCGAATTATTGCAAATATATTCTTTATTTTAATAAACACCGGGGCATTCAGACACTTGCTTTAATGTAAGTTTATGTATATGAAATGTTACGTAATTTTAGGAAAAAAAAAAACATATATATATATATAGATAGATAGATAGATAGATAGATAGATATTTATATATATATATATATATATATATATATATAGATTTGAAATGGGCCTCGGTTTTGGCATACTTCTCCTATTGGCTACTCTAAAAAGATCAGATAACCTTAAGATTAGAATCATAAATGAAGAACAATCTAAAGACAGTAAATAAAGACACACAAATGGTTGACCTTGACAACAAACCAAAGGGTTTACAAAGTTTCCTAATTCAGTTAAATTATTTCTCTTGTGAAAGCGTTATGCATAAAACAGTCAACGATTAAGGTCAGTGGTGGCCCTGTGATTAATTTTTGGACTGCTAATTAGAAGTCGCCGAGTTCAAGTATAAGCTGCACCTGTTAAAACATTTAAGCAGTTAAAGGTTAAGAACCTTGCTTAGTTCAACTCTATTGGATGAAGGGGGCAGGTAAATATTATATAAGCTTCTTAACTAACCTGAAACAGTTCATAACTAAATCAAAACAAAACAAATTTGCACCCATCAACGTACAATATATATGCTCCTCAGATTACAATGGGAAAGCGATAATACACAACTACACATTCAACAGAAACTGTAATACAAATTTTTCCCTGTGTTAATGAATAGTAGTTCTTACCACAAGGTCTACATACTCAAATCCAAATATCATTGGATCCCAAACAGAACATAGATTTGTCACAAGGATGATAAATTTACAGTCTACAGCAGATCAGGTTTCTTGTTCATGACACGACTGCAAACAAAGGTGACGGTTGGTGGCTGTCAAAAGTGCTTCTGCTAAGCAAATGGAAATGGTCCAGGCTGAGACAGGGATGTATAGTGAAGGTGCCACTTGTGATCATTTATCGAAACGTATCCCAATTGTAAATTGGGTATAATCTATACTAATAGTGCTGGCCCTTATCCATACAGATACACCTAGCTTTCATTAAAATAAAAAATTATATCACATTAATGACAAAAGTAACATGAAATGACATTTTAATTAAATATTAATTATTAACTGAATTTCAATACCATGTGGTTTACCTAGATGCTACAACACAACATATGTGAATAACCTACAATCATAAAAATAGAACAAATTAATAGGGCAACTGCAGATTATTTCACATTTGTAAATGTTTTTCACACACAAATTGTAGAAATAGCCTAATTATATTTACGTACTTCTTAAATTCTCAATATGAACTACATTTCTCTATTTCATGTGTGTGTGTGTGTGTGTTTGTGTGTGTGTGTGTGTGTGCATAATCACAAAAATGTCGGGATATTTTATTATGGGACATTTCATTTTCAAATATCCCCTAATTTCTGCGACCAGTGCATAAACACACAAAACTGGGAAGCTGTTCGTGCTTGTCGCTAAATCAAACACTCCTCTCTACTGGTGGTCTGCCTGGGACGTCCGGAGCCTGTTTGCTCCGTGCCTTCACATCTCATTTGATCATTTGATCTGGCGACAGGCACAGGCACCTCACTCAGTTTTGTTGTCCACCAGCCAGACACAAGTGGCACCTTCACTACACATCCCCGTCTCAGCCCAGACCATTTTCATTTGCTTAGCAGAAGCACTTGACAGCCACCAACCGATACCTTTGTTTGCAGTCGTGAACAAGAAACCTGAACAGCTATGGACTGTAAATGTATCATCCTCCAATGACATTCGAATTTGAGTATGCAGACCTTGTGGTGAGAACTGACTGTTTTTTTGGGGGACACACAACCCCAAATGCTCCCATGATGGATGAGGATCTACAGGTTCAGAAGCAACATCTGTGGCCATATGTGCCACAGGATACCATACAGAATTTCAAAATGAAATCCCCCCCAAGTTTTGTGAGTGTATATGCCTCCGATGCCCAACCACATCTCATCTTGTACCCAGACTAGAGGCAGCCCAACACATGACATTTTACACATGACAAACTACAATGACTAAAATACTACAAAAAGAACAAAAGGTTTACCAAGTAACATCCATTAAGCTCGCAATGATAGTGTTGTAACGCTTCAAACATATATATTTAAATAATAATAAGATGCGTCTGCACACAATCAATCTAGTAATCTTTTAAATACTCAATAAAAACATAACACGAATTGCGTTTAAATAAGCCGCCACCGTTATAAAAAAAAAATGAAATGTAATGCACAGCTTTCCTTATGAACATCCCATCCACCAGGCCAAAGACTGCAGTCAGTTAAAGGCCAAAATTCGTGAGAACCAAAACATGATTAATTGTGCAGCCTAGTTTATGGTTACGTGTGCGTTTCCTATATTGTACAGCAAAATAAATGATTTCCACCATACTGACAACCGCAAAATAACGCCTAAATGATGCGCGAGCTCATGTGAACAGGACTGTAAGCAAATAAGCAACCTAAAGGCTAACCGTTATACTTGCGCTAATGTTACACGCCCTTGCTAGCGAACTTCAGTTAGCATGCAGGCTAACAGCAGACTGAGCCGGTACCAAATACAGAGCCACCTTAAAAACATCAGTCACACCCAAGATGAAGAGCCATATCTCAGAGAGCCATTATCGATCGATTAGCCCCTGTGAACTGTCCTTACAATGCCGGGATGACAAAGCTCAAATCAACGTACCCACTTAAAAGCGCGTGCTCTTTTATAACCCGAACTAACCTTAATACAACTAGCTTCAGTAACGTAAGCTAATTACACATAAAGCTAAGCTAACGTGTTTCATGAGAACACCGTTATCTAACCTAACCGGATAAACCTCGTCCGATTGAGTTCTGCTTAGGAACACAGCACACAACTGCTTTTATATCCAAGTGACATGTTTTAAAAGCACCGGTGAATTTGGAAACATTGACGCCCTGTTATTTGGCTCTAACGGCTCGTCCGCCATTTTGAGTTACACCAGTGAATTTTGTGAAGCCACACAAGCATTTTTTTACACGCCCGTTTTTCTCAGCGCAGGGAACCCGCTCTAAAACACATTCTTACCTTCCTCGGGGAAGCGTGTCTCACTTAGCAGTCACAGCAAACAAATAAAACACTGAACAGATAAGATAAATCTCCACAGCAAAGTCACTTCCGACTCTCGGCTTCACTCTCCCGGTTTCTCCTCCCTCAGCTCTGCGCCGCAACCGCTTACTGTCGCCGCGCACGCGCACACATGGCGCTTTCGGGCGCGCGTATGAACGCGCACAGTGCTAACGGGAGCGCGCCCACCTTAACAAGCAATGATCTCTATAATCTTCTGATCTAAAACTCCTCAGATCTGAACTGGGTTTTATTATCTATAAATGAAGTTCGTTCTTTTATACTTCAATTCTTGAATTTAATTGAATTGAGTTATTTTATACCCCACAACATATGTAACTTATGTGTAAAATATCTAGTTTTTATTATATCTATTTAAAAAATAATAAAATGTCAATCTAAATTAGAAAGTGTTGTATTTAAATAAGACTTGTGTGTTATGGTTAGCACAGCTGCCTCATAACAAGAAGGTTCTGGGTTCAATCCCAGGGTGGAGCGGCCTGGGTCCTTTCTGTGTGGAGTCTCTCCGTGTCTGTGTGGGTTTATTCTGGGTGCTCCAGTTTCCTCCCACAGTCCAAATACATGTTAGGTTAATTGGTTTCTCTAAAGTGGACCTTAGTGTGTGACTGTTTGTGTGACAGTGTTTGTGCTCTACGATGGATTGGCACCCCGTCTAGGGTTGTTCCTGCTCTTGCGGCCAGAGTTGCAGGGTGCTTGCCCTGACCCCATGTGGATTAAGCGTAAGATAATTGATGGATGGACTTTACAATTTTGCTGTTCCCCAATGAAATCTCATCAATGGCAGAGTAACAGTGTAACTTTAGTGTTAACTCACTTAATCTATTTAATGTTAATCTGGCTTTTTTATGAACATTTGTGCCCCCTGACTGACAAGCAGAGGGTAAAGCAGTGCCCTCTAAATATTGTGTGTGCACCAGTACAATAAGTATTCTAACTCTTGTTATTATTATGGTATTATAGTATGTAGTACAGAAACACCCCTGCCACTACCAGTAGGTGCATGGAATATGCACTGCTAGTAAAACCAAATGCAATAATTTAACATGGCTTTGAATGGTATATGTTCAAAAAAGGCATCAAAGATGTGGACAGGGATACAAATAGATACAAATAGATTTCAGATGCTTTAAGTAATCCTCAGAGTACCATTCAGAGAATTATTAAGAAGTGGGAAGTATATGGCACCAACAACAAATTAACTGTCCCTCCTTACTGCATGAATTGGCAAGAAAGTTACTGTTAAAAAAGCTAACAAGACAGCAGTGGTGGCTTTCACTTACAAGTGTTTATGGCTACAACTTGTACAATCTCACAATACTGTACGGATACTGTAGAGAGTCAAGAATGAAACCTCTTCTGAATTATGAATCACTGTATATAACTTGAGCTTCTGATTCTACATGGCAAAAGGTTTTATGTTCCAGTGACACCAATATTTAAGTTTTTGGACTGACACCCAAGCACTATGTTTGGCATCAACAACAAAGGGTTGCTTAAAAAGGGATGTCCTTGAGTGGACAACAACTATGACATTAAATCTCAAAAAGTGAGCAGTTTCCCCCAGGCAGGTATTATACTCTCCTGCAGATGCTGGGAATTCAGACAGCAGATAGCTGGATGAGCTGAGCAGCAGCACCCTCAATCAGCCAATGGTGTAAGCATTTTTTTTTGTTTTCCATTTTCAATACATTATTCATTAAAGGGCATGAACTATTCAGTACTTAAATAGGCTTTGTGTTAATGGATTTTTCCAAAATAAGGTTATTGCAAAAAGTGTGGTTAAAGTGTTTTAAGCATGTTTAAGGTAGGCTATGATACACTCCCCAGGCTTGTCATAAAGCTCCATTGAGACAAACACCTTGTTGGTGAGTGAAGTCAACTAAGAATGGTCAGACAGGTTTGAACTGAACAGCTTACAGTAAGAGTTACTAAACAGTAACTTAGTAACACATTACCTGAACAGCTACACAAAGCCACACCGTACAATTGTGGTGAACAGAAAAGCATCTGCATAGCAGATCAGACCCTTAGACAATACCTTCTACAACAGCAGAATCCATGTTGGCTTCGACCTTTGTTAGCCAGGAGCAAAAAGTTGCAGTCTGCACAAAAACACCTGAAGACTGGAACACAGAGCGTGGCGTGAGAATTTGGCACAAACTGTGTGAATCCATGGACCACGCCTGCCTTGTGTCAACAGTCCATTCTGATAGAGTTGGTGTAATAGTATGAGGTATGTTTTGTCCAGTCAGTCATCAAATGCCATAACCTTTAATTATTGTTGCTTACTGTCAGAAACAAATCAGTCAAATGATTATTTCCCAAAAGGTGAATTTTATTGTATACAAAAATCATATCAAAATATAAATATAAACGTAAACAGACTTGATAAGTAATATGCCCTTAAATGAGGTCAACAAATTGTACTGTACTTAAAACTGTCTAACAGAGCATAACCTGAACCCATGAACTTGTTGGATGCGGGTCAAATGGTTTAAAGACATAAGTGACTTCATTTTGACCTGAAGACTAGATAGGACTATCTACAAAATGACAAAAAATACCTCAAAGCTATTCTTATTGGAGAAAAGAAGACATTTTAAGGCGGTTATTGATGGCTGTTCTGATGGTTCATCAAATAAGCCATCTATTCACCTTTAAGCACAATTATTCGTAATAATTGTTGATAAAACTGAGGTTTAATTAGTTGGACCCAAGACTGTGAAAGACAGGTTGGCTACTTATATCCTAAATCTAGAGGGCTGTTTGGTAACGCCCAGTCCAACTGTAAAAAAAACCCATAGGTGTTACTTTTGATTCAGATCTTGGAATGCACATGTGTGTATATAATATATGAGGAATATAAAAATATATGGGAAATATAATGTGAGAACCTACACATCACCACATCAGAAAACCCGTGCAGACATGAGGGTGAGCAAGCAAGCCCTCCTACAGCATTTTGTGGTGAGCACAATATGCATCTGGTGGTTGTAGTCTCTTAGTACCAAAAGTCTGCTTTATTTCGATCTGAATTATCTTAATAAATCTTAATTAATCTTAAATCTTACCAACTATACATACAGAAAAAAACATTTGTGTTGGACATTGGACATGATTTGGAAAGGCGCACACCCATCTATATAAGGTCCCACAGTTGACTGCATGTCAGAGCGCAAACACTAAGCATGAAAGTCAAAGGAATTATCTGTAGATAACACAATAGCACAAATCTGGGGAAGGATACAGAAAAATGGCTGCTGCTTTGAAGGTCCCAATGAGCACAGTGGCCTCCATCATTTGTAAATGGAAGAAGTTTGGAACCACCAGGACT
>JAVSBV010148579.1:0-15512 GCA_033117975.1 Parotocinclus spilosoma | reverse complement strand
TCTCTCTCTCTCTCTCTCTCTCTCTCTCTCTCTCTCTCTCTCTCTCTCTCTCTCTCTCTCTCTCTCTCTCTCCCTCCTCCCTCCCTCCCCGCTTGGTACCCTCTCCCTCCTCTCCCTCTCTCGCGCACAAAAATCCTCCGTCATGGCGTCTTCCAACCATCTCACCCCCACCAACTGCAGCTGGTGGCCCATTTCAGCCGGGGATGAAGACGGTAAGCTGGCGGACGGTGAGGAGAGTCACGAGGCGCCGGTCGAGCACAAGCCCTTCTCCAAAGACCGGCTGGTGCTGTACCACTGGACGCAGTCCTTCAGCTCGCAGAAGGTAAACACATAGCTGGAAAATGGAGGCTGGGCACTGGATGCTATGCAGTGAGACACCCTTAAGCATGAATAACATCCACATTGCGGTCATTTAAAGGCTGTTGCTCAGACGATATGAGATGCAGGAGGAGGAGGGATTTTGTACGGCGCACGAGCTCCTTTGACTGTTACCTCTAGAATCCCCAGTTTAGACCATTTACCTGTGCTGCTGCACTTAGCCGTGTGTGTTGGGGATCAAAATCCTATCTGTGCTAACATTTGGGGGATTTTGGACAATGCATGGCTGAGATATTGACCACCCATGCACGTGCTGCTGCACTTATTTGTAAAGAAGTTCCATCACTGATGTATAACGTCTAGAAATATATTAAATATCAGATATTGTTCATGTATGTCAGCCATACTTCACACACCTGTGATATTTGTATGTATTATTGATATTATTGATACCATATCCAGTGTTTTGGACAGGGCACCCATTTTGAGAAACAACCCCATCGTTAAGCTCTAGAGATCCAGATATGGACCTGAGAGTGACACTCTCAATTATTCATCAAAATCAGGAAGCCTGTCTGTGAAGCACAATGCACCTGACTGTGAGCCACATCTTTTAAGTGCCATCGTTGGCATGTGCCTGGCCTATAACGCATTTCTAACATGGCACAAGGTTCGTAATCACAACGGATCGTAGCTGAGCTGACTAAGGACAAAACACTGGAAAGGCGTTTGTAAGGATTCGAGGCACGCTTTGCCACTTGAAATCCATCTTGGAATGCTGTCGTTCAAGACGGTTTTTAGTCCTTCAAGGTTGGAAAATTATGTTAGAGGCATGTAGGAGGACAACCATGATCCAGGAAACACGTTTATGGCTTTTGACATGACCCTGCATTGGACCCGGCATTATCCGTTATGGAACTGCCATCATACAGGTTGGATCAGATATTGTGAATTACCAGTGACTGTCAGGTTCTTCCAATGAAATCCATCTAGAGGTACCAGATATTGACTGGAAATGACTCATCAGGTCACTTTTTAGTCCTCAGGGACCCTATGTCTTGGTGTCTGGACCTCTGATGTGGTCATAAATTGAATTATTTAGATTGAATCCTGTAACCACTGATTAATCCCCGTCCATTTGGGACTACTGTTTTTTTCTGTTCCCCTCCAAATAAAAAAATAAAAAAATATTAAATCTAAAAGGTTGTTGGAAGTCAATATGTGGGGAGATTTCAGACACTCCCTCAGTCTCGACCTCACTGTTCCATTGATAAAACTAAAATTGACCTGAATGGAGATAAAACCTCACTATGTTTTCACTTCTTTTATGTCTTTATATTTGATTTTTCTCACGCGTTTATTGATTCTTATTGTTGTATTACATTCTTTATTTTTATTTTTATTCATGCTTTTCATCATTAGTTACCAAAGAGCATAATAACGATCATTTGGGTGTTAGGAACAGATTAATCTTATTTATTCTTAAGAGGAAATTCGACTTGGAATAAAACAGGATTTAAAATTAACGTTCAAATGAAACGAAACTGAATTCTGAACTTGTACTGTAAGTAGATTTGTAAGTGTAATTCAGATCTGAATCAGAGAAAACTGGTACAATTCAACATTAGCGACCCCTGCTGACGGAAAAAAAGAATCGCAGCCTTTAAAGAAGGGAAAGAAAACTGTACTGTATTCTACTTTTTTCATTTTCGGTAAGTGTTTGAAGTTTTATAAAAAATAAAAAGACAATAACTAATGTATTATATAGTGCAGTACTGTATTAAACGTCCTAATTTTGCATAATTTATTATTATTGTCTAAAATAAAGCACTATGTTACTACTGTGACTATGGTAATGTCCAGACAAACACCTGATCCACCGGTTAATGGGACCAGCTGCTAATCTGGACCCAAAACAAATCCTATTAAATATGTGTAATGTTATTCACTTATTTGGACCAAAATTGCGCTTAATCGGACCAAAGACCGTGTACAGTATGTAATATCCGTGAAGAAACTCTTCATCTCTGGCATCAATACCAGAGTTTTTCCCCAGCCCTCTACTGCCACCTACAGGTCTTTGCCTAACATTTCCATTTACTACAAAAAAAGTCACAAGTCGCCACTTAGCCACAGCAAAAGTGCGTCAAATAACACTGCATAAGTTCTTCAAATGTTGACTGGAATTTAGTAAGAACTTGTTTTTTTACAGTAGTATGCTATTGTACATTGTACCTATACATTGTGTTGTAGATCGTTTCGAAAATCTTTGCAAATGTATTTTTCAATAACAAAGTTCGTAGTTCTTGTTTGTACGTTCGCTATACGTGTAAATCGCACAATAAAGGTTTAATAAACATTTCATATTTTACATAGTTTGTCCCGTCTTGTAACATAGGGCATGTTCGTTTAATCGGACCAGCCGGTTAGTAGGACCAAAATGATCGCGTCCCTATGTGGTCCCATTAACCGGAATTGACTGTATATCGATATTTTGGACAACATTAATATTTACATTACAGTAGTCTAAAAAGATGATGTGACTATGGTAATGTCTGTCAACTTCCATTTCACTCATCTTCCTGTTTCACGGAACGTAATATGGATGTTAAAGGCGTATACCTGTAAAAAGCACTTTTAAAACTCACGGCCCATTGGTTGTCAGTGTCAGAACAGATGGTGCTCCATTCAACTTTGACCTGAACGTAGCCCTTACGCCCAAGTGCATTTAGGCTGCATTAAAATAAGCACATGGAATTACTGCACATTCATTTCCTTTAGAGCCATGGGTTCTGGGTTAGCAGTCCACAGTTGATTTGACCCTGATATGATCCAATTTCAGAAGGTCCTTCTGCATAACAGTTCTTTAGAATGGACATAATGACGAATTGGCTGGTTAAACTGAGTAGAGTGCACTTACCCTGATTAATCTCTGTGGGGTCTCTCCCTGGGGGTTGCTCTCCCGTATATATTATGCTTTTTGGAGATGGATATGTCACTGTCATATGGTCACTGAATTCCTGTTCTAATAATGGCCAGTTTTGATTAAATAATTTGATAGAGCAAATAGAATTTTTGTTTCAGAGTCACCATGTTTGTGTACAATTCGTTAAAATATGTATTGTGGAGGTTCGCAAAGCTGAGCCAGTGACACACTAGAGATGCACTGATTGCAGTTTACAAAAATATATATTTTTTTAAATGTGATCTCCAAATTCTGATTTTCTTTCTTTCAATCTTCTTAATTTTCTTTCTGTTATGTACTGCTCACAAAAATTAGGGGATATTTAATGCTTGCTAAAGAAAGACAGCAAGAAAGGCTGCTGGCGTTTGCCTGGCTCTACGCTCTTGCTAACTTTAGCTTTAGCATTTTTGCCTATGTTAGTTTTTACAAATTTGGCATATTCAGCAAGTTGGTGTTGTTTTGAATGTATTCTTAAACTCTTTTTTTACGGAATGTTTCTGGAGTTGTTCCTCCATGGCTTATTTTCACAATGCATGTGTGCATGCATTTCACAATGTATGTGTGCAAACACACTCTGAAGAGCTTCCATGCTTGAATGTATCTGAAATAAATCCATACTTTCTCATTATTATCCCTAATCTCTCATTACTAAAACTCACTATATAGATACATACTATTTAATTGACTAAGTAGCACTGAAAACACAAGTAAAATGTATTTATTATTATTTATTTATAGCCATCATGTGCTGCGCAATTGTAAATCACCGATCACCAGATGGATGTTAAAAAAACATATAAACTAATAAATTATTGCTTTTTTTGTAGGTTCCAAAAGCCAGCCATGGGTGCAGCTGCAGAGAAAAAACATTGCACCCGCCCTTAATGGTTCCCACATCAGTCTCGCTACCATGCTCACTTCTGCAAGGAGCCAGTCCGAGCTTGGTGCCTTCCCTTATCCCTTGGGACTGGAAAACACTACCACAGGTGATCTGAAATGTCTTGTAGCATTAGTATGACCTCTTTATAAAGCTCTTAAAAATTATGGAAGAATTTCAAGCATTTATGCAAATTAACAGATTTTAACAGTAACACTGTCAGTGCATCCAGTACATTTCAGAAGCCACCATGGTTGAAGTATCTACATTGGGGAAATGCATTATGCACAATCCAAACCACATGGGTGCTTCCATTTTCATGTCTAGGACAGTTGCACTAACACAGTGAACTCACTGCCCTCTATTATAACATCAACGTTATTGAATGACCCATGTTCAAATTTAACCAATTTAAATATTTATATAATCAGAAAATTGCTTTTCATAAGTTTCTTTTAATTGTTCCATAATATCACTTGCTGTTCTATATGTAAAACTCAACGGAACCCTCACAAAACAAGCAAGCAGGCAGGACGGCCAATCAGAATATTCCCAGTATCACTATAGTACAAGGGCATAATATGGGATTTTAAATATGCCGGAACAAGTTATGGTTTTATCCTTAGAAAATAATCAAAGTGGGTAAACATGGGTAACAAGTTCAACTGTACCGAAAAGGTCTGGGAACATTTCTGAACATTTACCTTAATTAAAAACCAGCTCCATAAATTAATTTGCCATTCCATAATTAACATATCGGCTTAGGTAACATGAAGTAGCACTTAGTAAGTGAAGTGGGAGAATACAAAGCACCTCTGTAAATCTTTATGTATAAGTACAGCTGCTGTCACACTGAAAACAGCAGGGAAAAAGAGACAGACGTATTTGCAAGGGTGAATGGTTCATTTACTAGACACATGGTACTGGGGTGAACACAGTGATGAACACAAGGACAGGGTTTACAAGCAAGGCTACTGAAACACAATGCTATCAGCAACAGGGCTAGTGCAAAGTGAGAATGGGATATGGGCTAAAGCTTCACAGCAAGACAAAGAACCCCTAAAGCTTATAAAACAACAGAAAAAACAGAACTACCAGACAGTGCTAACCATACCATGGCAAATGATTAAGACATGCTTATGTAAGAAGATCCATCCATCGATCCATGCGTTATCTTCTGCTTAATCCACACGGGGTCTCGGGCCAGCCAGTGCCCACCCGGCAACTCTGGACACAAGGGCATAGGGGACGCACACACAGTCACACACTAAGGGCCACTTTTGGAGACACCAATTAACCTTGTTGCTGTGAGGCAGCGGTGCTACCCACTGATCTACCATTCTGCCCAGGAACATATGTAATGCTTGGAAATTTTCTTATATTCTTAAGGGCATTGCAGAAGAATTCTGGGAACCACATGTTTAAGCAGTCAGATTTAAATATACTGCTCCTAAAAATGAGGGGCTAATTCATTAGGAGATCAAATATAACTGGATATAAAATATAACTGGATATAAAAATGCCTTGTTTGTTTATGGTTTGTACCCAACCTGATACAATTCTGCTATGAACTAAAAACAAGGTCAAACATTAAGTCTGTTTACTTCACTCTCTGTTTGTTCTTAGGTTTGAACAGGAGCTGGGTGGAGCTGACAGCAGTGGCTGCAGTTTGTGCTACACTCACTGGACCCAATGGTACTGAGGTACAGCTCTCGGAACCCATCCATGTGTCTGTCCCTCTTCCCTCAGACTCACCGCTCAAATTTGCCACCAGTGTCCCTGTTTGGAGATTTGAGGACAGGGCAGGTAAATATAGACATACTATTGTTGTGGAAATTTGCTATATAACCCAAGATAAAGTCAGGCTGAGCAGCAAATGAATTAAAGATGTATTTCTCCGCAGAGGATCCAACACATCAGCAATGTATGAATAATAATTTTACACAAGCAAGGGTTTTTATACACATAGTTTCTCCTCCTTGTGTGGTCTCAGACATGACATAGCAAAAAGGTGTTTCATATCAACATCCTTAAAGAGGGCCATTCTGTTATTCTTTATCTAAAGCAAATCTCTTGCTTCATGCACATTCACATCCTCCTTTCACACACAATTTAGCATGATTATATGTAACACTCATATACTGGTTTCAGAACAAAATATACCATAGAACAGTAATATTGATTATATGATGAATAATAGTACAAAAGATTAAGAATTCTCCCTAACAACTATCATCTACATAATGCATGTACTGAATAATTCCCATACACAATTATTAATTATTAGCACCCCTGTTGAATATGAGTGCTTAAAGAAAATACACCTTTATGAATTAGCTGAATTTTAAACTAAAAATATGAAATAATCCAACCTTTCACTGAGGTACATTTAGTATTTAATCTTTTTTTAGTATTTTAGAATTTCTTTTTAGAGAATTTTAGAAATTCTTAGAAACAAAACTGCAAAAATGCTATTCCATTTCGATTAACTTTTAAAATTCGATCAGTGTGTCTTCGATTACTTGCCCTAAAAAATTTTTTTTTTTTAAATGACAAACTTCATTGACTTTTATTTCTTTGCAGAGAGAAATCCTTATATTTTCTTTTTTGGTCACCTTTATTTCATTTGTTAATAAACATCAGTTCCTGCATTTCAGGAGTGCAACACATTAAAAAAAAACTATTTAGGGTTATTAATGAGGTAAAAAACAATTATGATGTAATTTCAAACAGGAAATGTTCTATAATTCTTGTGCGCATGTACCATTCATGTGTTCACTCGCTCATTAGCTCACAGTTGGGCTAGGAAATTTTCGAACACGGTTGATGTGTTTAGAGACTTTTGAACAGGTTATTCTTGTTTATGTGTATGGCTTTCTGCTACTTATTTGTAACAAACTGTAAATTGTGTTTCTAAGTGTATAAGTCTGTCCTATTGTAAAGAGTATTCCTTTTTAGTTTGTATATTCTTTCTAACCTATAACACTGCTTGCAAAATTTAGTGGATATTTCAGAATTCCATCCTAACCATTTATGTATCATTTGCATGCAGCATTATTGTGAAAATACCCTTTATAATTACATTACAGTAACACAAAAATACTGTGATTAAGGTAATGTCCAGTCAAGATCTGTCTCTATCCTGTTTCACAGAGCTTCAGAAGTGATCCATTTAAATTTGATCAGGTTTCCATGATTTGGTCCATCCTGTTCATTTTCCAGTTACTGCCCAAAAGATGTCAATGGGCAGCAATTCCACAGTCAAAGCATTGTGTTTTTGAACTATTAATGATGTGTGGAATATAGCGGGTGAGTCAAAAGTCACAGGATATCCTTTTATTTTAAAAACAAATGGGAAAATGGCATCTGAATACCCCATCAAGGAATGGGTGAGGGGGCTTAGCTTTTAGGCTTTTTACAGATCATGACTGCCATCTTGAAAGTTTACATATTGGATCAAGGGCAAGTTTTTTCCGATGGGAATGTGGTCATGTAACATATCAAAGAAGACCAGAATTGTCTCAGAAATCGATCGGGATTCATATTTGCAATATCTTGGGGTTCAAAAGTTATCAACACAGAGAGTTCAAATCTTTGGTTGTCTATCACAGATAACCGAAGGATGAATCGATTATTCTGATGTCCAGGGAACGCATCTGCCGTATCATAAACGCCCAGAAAGACCACCAATTCCTTACAGCACTGTTCCATCAGCCACAAGCCACCTACTGATTGTCTGAAGACCGCTATGTACAAAGACACCTCCTTTGTGAAAAGTCCACTACATAACATAGAGCATGTCCTGTGTCGTTTGACTCACCCTGTGAAATGGCGATCACAGTCTAGCCATGTTTACATATCTTTCAATAGAGAGGGTGTGTCTTAATCCCACATGACTGAGTGCCCCAATACAAGGGATTTTACAGAACAGTGTGGACTCGTATTACAGCACAGAACAGTCCCAAGCAAAGAAACTCGACCAAACTAGCAGCCTAGTATATACTGAGGAACTTCTTTAAGACGCAGAACACTGTCATTACTTCTTACTTGTAATTCTAGTTAGTTTAAAGGTAGACATATAAAGTGAACTGTTTTGTAGTCCCTCTGGAAGTAGGGAAATTAAGTCACTCATCTATCATGTCACTATCATGTCATTTGCAGCCAATACGGGACGGAAGATTGTGTCTGACCTACATTAAGGAATCATTAAGTAATAGCAATCTGCCATTCTGGGTTTTAAGGTGTGACTGTTAGGAAGACATCTGGCACAAAATATCTGATCTATTCCCATTTACCCTAACCTTGACCTAAACCTGATTCTGTGTTTGTGTGGTTAATGTAGGCCCATTTGATGTCTACTGCACATAAGCTTATTGTTTCTTAAAGCCTTTAAAAAAACTCATTTTGAAGCAAGCCATAGTACAGCTGAATCCAGACCATATCCGATGTGATTTCCATTTACAGCATTTAGCAGACACCCTTATCCAGAGCAACTTACAACTGATACAATCCTACAATCCATACAAAGTTAAGGGTCTTGCTCAAGGACCCAACTGTGGCAACTTGGCCACCTTTTGGTTTAGAGTCCAGTACCTTAATCTCTAGGCTACCTCAGTCCACCGCTTTCAGATCCAATCAAATTTTGGGTTTCAAGACATTAACTCAGTCTGAGCAGTTATAAATAAGAAAATGTAATGTGATGACAACAAAATGAATCTCAATAGTTTTTCAGCCTGGAGCAATGAAAAGGTGTTATCTGTCTTTGTGGGGAGACAAAATGAAACAAATGTATTATTTGCAAGATTAGGGCAACAACAGTTAATGCAAAGTCATATATGAATATGATATTAACCGTACAGTCGCAGCCGACCCTCGGTCACTTGACTTGCTACCCACCGAGCCACCGTGCTGCCATATATATGTATATATAAAACATCGTTACCGCTACGTCCTGCCTATTATATCTAATAATCAATCTTAATTTCTTCTTTGACTATGACGTGGGGACAGCCCAGGAAATACAGGAGACAAGATTTACTTCAGCATTTAACAGCATACATCATATGTAGCTTCACATTGTGACATTTTATGTCTTTGAATATCCCAAAACTACCAGTTACTATTCTTAGTTACATTGACATACTTCCATTTCATTCCCTATATTGTTAAGAATAAGATCATTTCATTCACTCAATACCAAAGCTTATTTTCCGCCAGCTCCTCGCTTTCCATTGTGCTTGTTTTCTCTTGATCTTGGAGCTGCGACACAGTTGAGTGATTTTCAACTGGCTATTGTATTCTTCTGACAGTGCTATGCTCTAATGAAAGAACACAGTGCTTTTTAAAATACATATTCAAATGTTGTTTTTAACAAACAAGTATGCCAAGATCGGGCCGCATGGTGGCTCGGTGGGTAGCTCCGCTGCCTCACAGCAAGAAGGTCCTGGGTTCAATCCCAGGGTGGCGCGGCCTGGGTCTTTTTTGTGTGGAGTCTGCATGTCCTCTCTGTGTCTGCGTGGACTTACTGCGGGTACTCCGGTTTCCTCCAACAGTCCAAAGACATGCATGCAAATTAGGTTAATTAGTGTCTCTAAAATGGCCTTTAGTTTGTGAGTGTGTTTTTGCCCTATGATGGATTGATTTTGGATCGCCGCAAAATTCAACATGCAGTTATGTCTCAGGCAAATGCAGTATGTAAATGAGTACAGGTGTTGTCTGATTAGACACTGGGTCTATAATAAAAAAAGCTTTATAAAACTCTTCTAAAAGGCTCTCAGAGGCTACTTTTTGGATAAGGTTCTTCTTGGTGAGATATCGTTGACTGCTAGACATACCTATAGGCAGCTGGGCCTGTAGATCTTGCAAACTCCTAGATTGGTGAAGCTGATGTCTCAGCTCCTCCCATAAATGCTTCATCAAGCCAATGACCTTTCAGCCCAGTCATTAAAGGTAACGTATGGCCTCATGATGATGCACTTTTTGCTGATCTGTTGGTGTCTTTCGTATCACTGTTATGGGTGACTTACAGTAATGTGATATGTTGGCCAGATTATCACACCAGCAGTTAGGACTGTGTGTGTCGCTCGACAGCAAAGGCAGGAGTGAAGCGCTTACTTCTAGGCCTCAATACTCTAACCCGACCATTGTTGAATCCCAAACAGAACCTGAATGAACCTGAAGACTAAAAAGGATATGGATATGGCATCACTGCAAATAAAGGTAATGATGTCTGGATGTCAATGGCAGGACATATAATGGGTGCTGTGACAATTAAAATAAGTACCTTGCTAAGCACCTGCAAATGGACCAGGCAGAGACAGGGGTGTGAAAGTGCCACCTGTATCTGGATGGTGGAAGATTGTTTAATGATCTTAAAGTCTATCAACTGGGCAAAATGTTTTTCAGTGCATTGTAAACTCTAGCAGTCATCGATTTCTTATAGGTACACTACCCAAAAGTAGCACCTGTGAGCCTTTTCATATTACGCATTCTTGTGGCAAACCCCTCACTTAATCAGACTACACCTGGAATCATTTGAATAGCTGCTTGAGACAGAACTGCATATCAAGTTTTGCAGTAATTTAAAATTTCTATAAGGGTTTTAACCAGTGAGTATAAATTCTGTGTACTGTTTCTGTGACTTGTGTATATATAGTCCTGATGCTATTTATGTATATACTGTAATGTGGGCCTGTGATGGGCTAGCGGTTAAGGCACTGGACTCTGAAGGTCCAGGGTTCAAATCCCACCTTTGCCAAGCTGCCACAGTTGGGTCCTTGAGCAAGGCCCTTAACCCACAACTGTTTGGATTGTAAGACTGTATAAATTGTAAGACGCTCTTGATAAGCGCATCTGCTAAATGCCCTAAATGTAAATGTAATGCGAGTTGTGAAGTGGTCTTGACTAAAAGCTGATAGCATTTGTACAGCTAGCACTGAAATTAGCTTTAGCACTGACATTCAGCTAACAGAACTGGGGACATTTGTTCCTGAAATTGTATACAATATGGGGTAAAAAGATTTCTAGGATGTAATATCCAGTGACTGCATTACCATGCATAGCATTAAAAAAGACGTGGTTGGAAATTGAAATTTCACCAGGCTTTGAATGCTTAGTTACAAGAGCTGAGCATGAATATGTAATGCAGTGTGTGGGTGGACAGAATAGACTGGCCATTAGAAAATAAACAAAAGAACAGGAAAGTCTGAGCGTGCGTACACTCGTGTTACTAAGGCCTGTTTGTTTTACACACAGCAGCATCAAACGTGGAGGAGGCAAATTAGCAAGGTTCGTGCAAGGAATGGGGGTGGCTAATTGTTTCAACTGACATGAATTTTGTTCCTGTTGTCTGGGCTCACCCTGAGGAAGATGGGTTCCCAGTTTTAACTTGGTCCCTTCTGTGGTTTCTTCTTTTATAGCTTTAAGGTTTTCTTCCTTACCACTGTCATGTCTGGATTGCTTTGTTGCGGTCTTGACTTTTGTGAAGATGTTTTGAGACAATGCGGATTGTAAACAGCATCATATAAATATATTGAGCTTGTATTTGATTATATAGTAATAATGGATTGCTTTTTTGTCAAATCAATGTTTAGTAATTAATTCATATATTCATTACCTTCCGCTTAATCCACATGGGGTAGCGGGCCAGCCATTGCCCACCCTCAAACTCTGGGCAGGAACAACCCTAGATAGGGCGCCAATCCATCGCAGGGCACACACTAAGGGCCACTTTAACACGCTTGTACCCGAGTACCCGGAGTAAACCCACGCAGACACTGGAAGGGCATGCAGACTTCACACAGAAAGGACCCAGACCGTTCCACCCTGGGGTTAAACCCAGGACCTTCTTTTTGTGAGGCAACGGTGCTACCTACCGAGCCACCGTGCTGCCAGTGTTCAGTAATTGTTAGTTAAAAATAAGAAGACATCAAACTAACAACACCATGATATTTTGTAAGGACAACTATGACTGTTTTGGAGAGTCACCCTTTGTGGGGTGGTCTCTGGACCGCTTGTCTTCCCCCTCTTGCTATTTAAACTAAAATTTCTGTGTTTGGCGTCGGGTCTCAATGTTGTCCCTCAATCAGTCCCATGTCTCATAGCATTTAGCATCGTATCTCTTGAGTTTTAGTTATTATGAAGCTATTATTAAGTATCATTGATCTGTTTGTCTACTTTGTTCGTTTCTAAGCTTATCATGTTTACAGTGCATCTTCTGTGTTTTGTCGGCTTTATATTTCTTGCATTTGAATTAGCATGTAGCTTTGTACGTTCTTTAGCTTGTTATTTAGCTCTATATCCTCCGTGTGCATATTTGCAACTAGCATTACTGTCACTCGGCTATTGTGTTTTGTAGCTCATGCGGTTAGTTCTTGCTTCTCGTTGTTGTTGTTAGCCTGTTCTCTTTATCTTTTTGTCTCCCTGTGTAAAACACTGCTATGTTAGCTTTAGCCTGTTAGCCCCCGTTCTGCCCTTCTCCAGCCCGTATTATATCTTAGTAAGCCTCTAATGCTTTTATCGGAGGTTTGCGTTTTCTCTGTTATAATATTAACTCTGGCTCAGTTAATAAACCTTAGATATTTACATACACATCTCTGTTTTCTATTCACCTCGCAGAGCACCAGCATGACGGAAACATCACCAAAACACCATGTTTAATTAAATAAAGATACAATATTTGATGTTTACAGTTGCAGTTGTTTAAACACGAATTACAATATTAGGAGCGTATCTCTACATTAGGAGCATACCCATAATTCAGTTTGATTCACAATTCCATTTTCTCACTATTCTCTAAGGGCACAGTCCAAAGACGTGTGTTAGGTTAATTGATTACTCTAAATTGGCATTGACTTGTGTGTGTGTGTGTGTTTGTGTGTGTGTTTGTGTGTGTATTACTAGTCTTGAGATGAATTTGTGTATGGATATAACCTTGTGTGTGTGTCATTAAAATGGTCACTGATGCTGATAGCAATGTTAAAGAAGCCAAATAAACAAACACTATTCTTAATTGTGCAAACAATAACATTTATAAAGATTTTTAAAAAGTTATACAAATACATTTTTTCATTTTTGAAGTTTAAACAATGCAAACAACAACAGAGAAGAGCCTGTCAAATTAGTTTATTGAGGTCTACAAGCTAAATATAATAAATTGACTAGTTGTGTATTCCTGTCCTAATTATTTCAGCGTGTTCTGATTGCGTATTGTATTTCCGGGCACAGTGCTTAATTTCACTGGACAACAATTACATTTTAGTTCCCTGAAGTTAAAGTAAATTACAAGAAAAAGAAAATGCTCTATTGTATCCCTGTATTTTAAATAACTGAGTGAAAACAGTGTTTTTATTGAATAGCAATTCAAAATAATGTGTATTATAGTACATTTTTATTTCTATGTTAAACAAATAATCTCGTCCTCTGAAATTACAAAATTTGTGGTTGTGCCCTCTGGTGATGAAACAATGCAATTGCATCATCGTGCCATTTTGTTTTTATCGCAATGCGTCATTATACCCAAGGTTCTACAAGAAGACCCAAAATTGTATGGGTGTTTATAACTTGAGAGAAACAAGTAATAAAAGTAAAAAGGTAATAAATGCTTAAATGCACTCCTTATGAATTTGTAAAGTGGGTTAAGTACGTTTTATAAGAAAGCTCTCCATTGTTGGTCCGCTAGATGCCACCAAACAAGAGCTTCTTAAGCATTGGATTCTCATTTAACATAAGCTCAAAATTAATTCATTTATTTTTAAGTTAACATTAATCTACATTCTACACTACTGTCCACTTTTTTTTAAACAAATCTCAAACTATTCTGTAATGGTTCAGTTAAACAGTCCTTATAATTCTATTACATTAAGCTGGTTTGATGCAGTTTCTTGAACGTGGTCATGACAAATGTTGCTCCAACTGAACTTGTAAAATTTTGCATCATGCAAATCCTTGCATAGTTGCCATAGATGCCATTGATACTAGGAGGTCCCTAATTTGTAGTTACTATACCCAGGAAAAAATGTACTGTGAAATTTGACAGTAGAACCATGAAGTGGCCAAATTACCATCAAAATCCATAGTAGAACTGTGAAATTATTTATGGTCAGTTCATTATCAACAAAGTTAACCATTATACTATGAATTTTGACAGTGGAACCATGAAGTGGCCAAATTACCATCAAAGATTTATAGTAGCAATGTGAACTTTATGATCAAACTGTGAAAGTTCACAATAAAACTGTCAAACAATTTACAGTTTTACAATGCAATTTCACAGGGCATTTTTGTCTGGGTAAGAGGAATCCCACAGGTGCCATTTGGATTTGTTCATGACTGATCTGCTGGGAATGGAAAAGTGTATAGGGAATTATTCACACATCGCTACCTAGTGGTCAGAGTACAGCTTGGTAGTTGTAGGTAGCCCATTGGTACTGTACTGTACTGTACTGTACTGTGTGTGTGTGTGTGTGTGTGTGTGTGTGTGTGTGTGTGTGTGTGTGTGTGTGTGTGTGTGTGTGTGTGTGTGTGTGAATAATATGACTGGCTGGTAATAACCCAGATTTGATCACCCATGACAATGTGACAATGTAATAAAAGTCTCTGACAGTTTTACTGGAGTGTGTTTTATAAAATTCATAAAAAATTTAGAAAAGTGTTCACCCGCCTGATCTGCTCTTTTACTGACCAGACAGGCTTAATGCACTCATTTAACTTTTCTTCCATATTAAGAAACCATGTTTTTAGTTTTATTCCGAGCTTTTGAAATGTTTTACCTACAATATAACAGGAGTTTTCCAGTTAACAAGACCACATTTCAGAATCTGCTCTAACACAGCTGAGCCAAATAATCGGCTAATTATCAGGCAGATGTGGTTGTGACAAAGAAAGGAAAAGTAAGGAATATACTTTTGCATAAACCGTGCATAAACTTTACTTTGATGGAATTTGATTACTTATTATCGTTCCTGTTGAGCATTGCCATGTCTCTTTTGCCCTGTAACAGGTCTATGGGTCAGAAGCGGTGTTGGCTACATCAAAAAAGAAGGGTCTCAACTGACCTGGAGTTTTGTGGCCCCACATTTAGGATATTGGCTGGCAGCTTTTCCATTGGCTACAGGTGAGCTATGCATAGACTTTTAGACTTTTAAAATGACCTATGGTATAGAACAAAAGAGTGCTTGCTTCCAGTTAAAATGGATAATATTAATCGTACAGTTGCAACTGACCCTTGGTCACTTGATGGATCATCGATCTCCACACATTTTTTGTCCTTCATCGGTGTGATCTATGAAGTATTTTGGCAGGATAGTGGAGTAGTTTGCCATTGCTTTCTCCACCCCTCCCCATTTATCCGGG
>JAVSBV010148568.1:0-15519 GCA_033117975.1 Parotocinclus spilosoma | reverse complement strand
GAACATTATACCAACAGTAAAATATGGTGGTGGTAGTGTGATGGTCTGGGGCTTTTTTGCTGTGTCAGGACCTGGAAGACTTGCTGTGATAAATCAAACTCGAACGAAAAACTCGAAAAACGAACTTGGGCTCTGTAGCAGGACAATGATCCAAAACACACCAGCAAGTCCACCTCTGAATGGCTGAAGAAAAACTAAATAAGGACTTTGGAGTGGCCTAGTCAAAGTCCTGACCTGAATGCTATTGAGATTCTGTGGTATGACCTTAAAAAGACCGTTCATGCTCAAAAACCCACTATTGTAACTGAATTAGAACACTTCTGCATAGATGAGTGGGCCAAAATTCCTCCAGAACTCTGTAAAAGACTCATTGTAAGTTATCGTAAACACTTGGTTGCAGTTGTGGCTGCTAAGGGTGGCCCAACCAGTTATTAGGTTTAGGGGCAATTACTTTTTTCACACAGGGCCATGTAGGTTTGGATTTTTTTCCCTTTATAATAAACATCTTCATTTAGAAACTGCATTTTGTGTTTACTTGTGTTGTCTTTGACTACTATTTAAATTGGTTTGATGTTCCGAAACAGTTAAGTGTGACAAACATGCAAAAAAAAACAGGAAATGAGGAAGGAGTCAAACACTTTTTCACACCACTGTATACAACACTGCTATCTAGGAACACTTGCTCAGTCATCTCAGATTATGGTCTGATAAAAGCCACAGGGATGTGGCAGCATTAACTTAATAGAGAAGCTTTTTATATCACTTTGAGGATTCTTATTGATCCGGAGTCAACTTAACCTTAATTCACCTCGCTACAAGGCAAGGACACATGGCCAAAGAGCCATACAGAATTGATGCTGGGACAAAATTGCTAAGAATTGACAGTCTGGTTTGCGCTGCTAGAACAATTGCTAGCAACAGCAATTTGAGTGTCCACTCGTTACAACCAAGCATGCAGAAGAGAATCTCTGTACCCCTACAGGAGCAGAAAAGCACACTAGGAGCAATTAACTACAAACAGGAAAATTATGCTACAATTTCTGCAAGCTCATCAAAACTGGACATCAAAAGACTGGAAAAAAATGGCTGGTCTGACGAGTTTTGTTTTATACAGCGACGTTCGGAGGGTAGGGTCAGAATTTGGGGTAAACAACGTGTTCGCTTTGAAGCATCCCACCTTGTATTAATGGTGTAATGGTGTAATGGTGTGAAGGACATTTTCTTGGCATACTTTGGGCCCCTTAGAACCAACTGAGCATGGTTTAAATGCCACAGCGTATCGTTGCTGATTACGTCCATGCCTTTTATGACCACAGCATACTCCTCTTTCACACGTCATGTCACAAAGCTTAGTTTATCTTACACTGGGCCATGACAAGGGGTCTACTGTAATCATAGGGCCTCCACAGTCACCAGATCTCAATCCAATAGAGCACATTTGAGAAGTGGTTGAACTGAAGACTCGCACCGTGAGCGTGCAGCCAACAAATCTGCAGCAACTGTGTGATGCTATCATGTCAACATGGACCAAAATCTCTGAATGTTTACAGCATACTGTTGAATCTATCCCATGAAGAATTAAATCAGTTCTGAAGGGAAGAGGAGGTCCACCTCAGCACTAGCATGGTGTACCTAATGAAGTGGCCAGTGAGTGTGCATTGACACTATACAGAACGTACTTAGCAATTTGAACTGGATTAAGACTATACAATTTTCAGCCACATCTTGCCATAGTCTTGTGGCCCTTAACACCACAAACTGGATTATGTAAAAAATATTTTATTTAGGATTAAAATGCTACTTCATAGCCATATTTTTTTTCATCCCTTGGTCATGCTTTTCATTTTATCATTCCACTGTGATAAAAAGACATCAGACAACACAAAGTTATGGCACTGTTAAAAATGTTGAATTGAACTCAGTGAGACTGCTGCTACCAGGCTCCACTAAAAGCCACCAATAGGAGGACCACCATGGAAGACAAAAAAAACAGCTTTACATGCAGTAGTGGCAATGGCGAACCAAAATGTGGGATTTGAAGCAGTTTGTGGACTTGTGGCAGCCAGAAGAATGTCTTTTTAAAGCCTCAAGAAGCCTTTTTATGACGAAAAAAATAAGACAGGAAAGAAACAGCAGCTAAATTAGTGCCTAGCTAACTAGATGCATCAGGGTTTATTCACATCATAACAATGAACCTATTTAACGCCTCCCAGTTTGATGTGACTTTTGACGCAAGCAGCATGTAGTAGTTTTCTTTATTCACAGGTTTATCATTGAAAAATTTTCATTGCACAATTAGGGATGGACAATATATTACATAAAATATCATATGTCATAGAATCATGACAGTTCGTCCAGAATCTGACTGGCCTGCAGAGATCCAACAAAACTGTAACAAACTGTAAAAACAATGCGTTTACATAATTAGACAACTGCAAAAATCAGATTATGATCGTATTATGAGGTCATAATACGATCATAATCAGATTTTTGCAGTTGTCTAATTATTCCAGTGGTCTTGTAAACAGCATGCTCCTATTTCTTAGGCCACATTAAGGCCTAGAAGTCAGATTAACACATCTGTTAACAACAGCAGTAATCTCAGTAGTAGAATTTCTCAGCACGTGTGCTCTGATTTTCACATGCATGCAAACGTAACCAATATATATTGGAGCTCTTCCAAAGGTAGCTTGTATAATCAAACAGTTGCCAGGTCCTATAATTCTAAGAGACATTGTTTTTTTTGGGCCTTGTTTGCCAGGACCCAGTTTCTTGTTTCTCTTGTGAGATCTGGCAACCCTGGGCTAAAATGCAGCACTCACAAAATGGCTAAACAATACATTTGTACTCTGAAATCCAGGTCATGCTCAAGGAAACAAAATTTTAGTACTTCAGTATTTCAGACTGAAGTTGAAGCCACCTCCTTCTGTGAGATTATTGGTTGGTTGCAAATTAAAGCCTGAGTCATGTAAACTTTCTGGTCTATCATTCCCACTAAATACTTACACTACGTATTTTGCAAATAAACAATATATAACAGTACTGTATATAGAAAATAAGGAAAGTGTCCAGAAAGCAATGGAAACAGAAAAAATATTTTCTCTCCAAAGTTTTAACACATCCTACAATAAAATAGGATTATTTTTAATATTCATTTATTAGGTACTGAACAGTTATTGTTAATAATATGTCCTCAAGCACTTTTGTGGACAGATGAATGCAGTTACACAATGGAGATTTGTCATTTTGTTGCACAGTAAAGGAGTTTGAGATTAAGGTCCAGCATTACAAGCAAAGGAAATGTACTGCCTAAGCCTTAGTGAAGTAAGTAAAATTACAACAGCTTTAAATTGTATGTCTGGTAGTTAATGGGTTTTATAACATCAGCCTTTAAGATGTATTAAGATGTTATTGCTTTATAACTAAATAATTGAAGAAGACATTTTTGTAAGCGCTTTAGTGCATTTAAAGCAATGCTTGAAGTGTTTATTTCGAAGGATATAGGGAAACTGAGAAAATTACTGATTAGGTCACTTAGGAAGAGATAAAAATGCACATACATTTATTTAGCAGACATACTAATGATAGGGACATGATAGGGACTGATACAATCTCACAATCCAAGCAAATGTGGGTTAGGGGACTTGCTCAAGGACCAACAGTGGCAGCTCAACTTAGTTGCCATTTGAACCTACACCACCAAGCACCAAGCCACCACACTCCCAGTTTTTAATTCAATGAATAAACTAGCCAGCTGGAGGTTGACTCACGTTATATAAGCTCACGTAGCCCGAGCTTTAAACAATATGTGGAAGCATTTCCCATATCCTTAATGGAACACAGTATAGAAGACATCACATTTCCACGCTACAGCCATGCTTCGGCACTGTTTCAGACAATCAGACCATTTAAATGACCAAAAAAGTAGATCTTATGCAAAACTACAAACACATTTCTACCCCTAACATCTATGACCACAGTGCAGAAAAAGCACACAAGAGTAGGAAAGACAAAACAATTCTTTAGCTCCAGGTCAGACTTCCTGAGGGCCTCAATGGAAAAAGTGTAACCAATGCATACAGCAAACTTATTTTAAGGTGCTTTCACTTCTGCTGAATTTAGTCCCCATGAATCAATTCTGGTTATATTTATCTTCTTGGTACCTTAGTTTAAACAGGTTTAAAGTCAGAAATGACCAGGGACCAAAAGTACCAGTATGAGACTACTTGTGAGAGGTGGGTCAGTTTATTTACAAAAGACGTTCTACAGTGAGAAAGTGTTTTTGACCCAGATTAGAACCAGTAACAGTTAGTGGCTCTATAAGGTTGATTATTGTTAATTAAGCAAAATATTTTGGTTGGCTATACTTCTATCCAAGACATACCAGAATGTGATCTACATAAGCAATGCTAAGGTGTGTTGATATCCAATAGCAAAACAACTGAACAATTAGGGTTGTGGTAAAACAAAAACTATACAACATGACATTTTTTTTACAATATACTGTATCGACTCTCGGCTGAAAAAAAAAATTCTGAAGAAAAACATTTTGAAAGTGCTGTAAACTACAATCTCTACTCCTATAGATATCTCACAACAGGGTTTTGCCTCAATTTGTCTGCTGAATTATCAATGTAACGCAATGACTACTCATATTGTACTTCAGCTGTTTTCGGTGAATTGCGTGGAATATTGCAATGTGCACTGTTTTGCAATAAATCCCTATGCCTGGCACAGCCTAACAATACTTTTTTTAAGTTTGGAAGTTTGGGTTAAATGTTAGACTGGACCAGAGAGTGGGAACAAATGTTTGGAGAATTAATTACAATTAATTGTAATTACAAAAATAGCAATATAGAAACAAAAATATACCAAAGAAAACAAACATGGACAAAAGTTCCAGGTTTGCTAAAATACAGACAAAATAAAAGTGCAACTGGTCCTAACTCACAATTTGCAAACAACTAAATAAAAGTCACAGCAGCCAAACATAAATCACCTCAGGGGGTCTTTGAAAAGCTCATTAAACAGGTGGAGGAAACGACTTGTAACCCATTTGTTTCGGCCTAAATAACAGTTCCTCCTTCAGGCATGACATCACAAAAAGCTTGTTTCTTGTCCAATAAAGCTTTAAACAGTAGGGTTCAATATTACAAGATTTTAACTCAAAACTATTGTTCATAATGTACCGTGGTAACTCAAATTTAAAAGACACTAGAGAACTATAAAAGTGAATGCAGTGACATGCACAACTGTATTCTTAGTGACACCAATGGCAGCTAGATTTGAACTGACTTTCAACACTTGAAATGAAAATTAAATGCATGCATGTTGTATGTAAACAAGCATGATGCAGTACAGAGAATAGTTCCAGTGATTTTCTCTTGTAGATTGCATGGACTAATCTTACAGAGCAACTGAAGCATTTTATCCTGAATCTATACCCTTCCAACTTTTACTTCAACAACATTTAGTGCAAAACATTTAACTACTGTCTTGCCTAGAGCAAGTAAGAATACATCTTAAAACGAAATAACACAATGACACACAACTTTTACAAAGAATAAAGCCTCCCTGATACACTGCTCACAAAAAGGGGCTGTTTTATCATCTTTTTTCTGAGCAGTGTACAATGTAAAAATAGTAGCGTGCCAATTTATTAATTAGACACCTAGCAAATTGTTGGAAAGTGGACTCTTGTTTTCTGAATTAAAGCAGAAAATGCATCACTTCAGTTTTGCATACAACCTCCCAGATAAAAAATATTTATCAACATAGCAACTAAAAAGAAAATGTAAGAGTTAGAAAAAACCAAACTGGGTGGATCAAAAACAGACGTCTGTAGTGCACAAAAACAAAGAAATTAAACATTAGTGCTTCACTATAGTCATTTATAGCTATTGTAAACATAAGCCATTTTAAATATGCCATGTAAAAGTAATATATATATATATATATATTTTTTTTTTTTTTTTTTTTTTAATTTTAACCCCATAACTACGATAGAAAAAGGCATCCATTCGAGATGCACCGATTGCATTTGCCTTGGATAATTTGTTTTCCTTTAATTGAAACTCCAACTATTAAAAAGAAAAATTGCAGCAGAAGCTTCAATTGTGTCATATTCCACATATTTGGTAAGATGAAGCTGTTTTAAATGTCTTATTATTGTTTTCTGAGTTCTTCCTCCTCTGCAAACACCACTCACTCACTGTGAAGATCTAGAACACTGAAAACAAATCGGTAACCTTAATAGCACCTGCTCACTTACTATACTGCTGACAAAAATAAAAAAGAAATATCCTGTAATTTTTGTGAGCAGTGTAGTATTGTACTATATAGGAAGAGACTCTTTAGAGCACAACTATATAGATCTAAATCTAACACATCCCCATCATCAGCGTGTGTCAGCACCAGTCTGTCTAATAAACAAACACACAGATTAAAGCTAAATTTATGTTAGTGAAGGCAGAGCATTTTTCATGTGTGGTGTTGTTTTGGCACTGTCGTGTGGTGTCAGTATCTATGGCCGGAACAAAATGGGTTATATGAGACTGATCTGCCGAACACCGGTCGCAGCACACTGAAAACCGATCGATGCATCTTCAGCATCCATTATTTCTTTGCAATTTCTCAAATCCTGACCATATTGTGTGGAATTTGTAAATGTTTGTGTTATTTATAGCTGCTTTGTGGAGGCATATTGGCTTGCCACTTTATGGTTTCTCTTTTTTTTAACCATGCAATAACCCTGACTGCACCATATAAAGAGCGACTACTGATTTATTTTGATAAGTAGTTTGGTGTTTTTAATACTAGTACCTGTTTAAATTATATCGACCACTTATGAGTACACAACTGCTTGGCTGACCATACAAGAATGGACATCATGTGTTGGTCGTGGCTCTGGCAGTCAGATGTGACTTGGACAATGTGTCGAATGTGCCATCTAAAAGTGGATTGAGCAATCTGATTACTGTTTTTTTTTAATGTCATATCAGAATTAGCTAAATGGAAAATACTGTATTACCACCATGTTCCCAAACATTTCTATATATTAATAAAACATTATTATGACAAAAAATTGACTGTGTAAAATGTTTCGGCATCTGTGTTGTCTTACTTATACTTATTTGTAAACTGTCACACCCAAAAGGCTGAATAAGTTAATTTTGTGTTTCTAATAGACGTTTCATTTTAGGTCTTTGTATAGTTTGAAAAAACAATATTTAAACTTTAGATTCTATGTTTAGAGTTTCTTGTGTAATATCCAAACCAGTTTCATATAACCAAGGACAAACTTTTTAGTCACCTGCTCCCCATGTTACCAAACAAATGAGGATGGTACATGACCCAAGGCCCCAACTATTACCTATTTTGGGATATTATTAGTTCAACTGTGTGTCATGGTCAATGTGAGCTGAATTAGTGAACAGAGTAGCATCTGGTTGGTAAAACACATTGAGCTGCCATATCATTTTATATGGCATTCAAGAAGGTGGTTTTCTTGATCTCTCTGTTATAGCAGATTATTAATTAATTTGAGGATTTTGGATGAGCATGTGTAGTGTTACTGTATTTTTGGTACATTTCATGTGAACTGTCCATATGACAATCATACTACTACATACTGTAGGTCTTTACTTTGCTGCAATGACACCACATTAACATGATAACCTTGCTTAGAGTAGCAGTGGGCACAACAATGATCAAACATAACGATCAAACTTGGTCCTCCTCACAAAAATTAGGTTTAAAAAAAAACTTTTTTAAAATGAAATATCCCCTAATTTTGTGAGCAGCGTAGTTAAGGAACTTGAGGCAAAAACCACACCACTGGAGCTTCCAGGCTTCTGTTCAGATAATAGACTTCTTATCTTATCTTATCGTAAAGCTTGAGCTGGCAAGTCACACAAACAAACCCTCACCACACTGACACCACCAGCCAGCAGGTGCCATTGAGAGGACATTTTCCATTTGATTTATGAAACTAAGTCAATTTAATCCATCAGCAACAGCAGCAAGGATTTTAGTCTTAAATCAGGGTAGAATATGGAGATCCCCCAGGAAGCTGCATTGGGCTTGCAAAGAGCATAGCAGACATGAGCTATTTATAGCCTCTAACGGGATAACAAGATCTGTGCACATCAGCTGTAGCATGAGCTAGATTACTGATTCCTTACAAACAAGGGGTGCGGCTCAAACTATACAACCCTGGATAATCTTAATACAGGCTGCACTGCTCCAGTGGCTTGTGATCCAGCCTAGCTATTAAATTAGATATTATCCAATAGGATTTGGTTGGATATATCATTTACATTTACATTTACGGCATTTAGCAGACGCCCTTCTCTAGGGTGACTTACATTTCAAGCAATTGTGGGTTAAGGGTCTTGCTCAGTGACCCAACTGTGGCAGGGGCGGGATTTGAACCCCGGAACCCTAGTCCAGTAACTTAACCACTAGGCTAGCACAGTCCCCATTGTATATATAATACGATTTTTCTGAAACACACTGATTTGTGATCAAATCATATTTCAGAATTTATCTGATCCGATCCACTACATTTCTACCCTTACACTGTGTGAGAGAGTAACTGCCCATCCCACATGTACAGTCCATCCCATGCAATATCTAACCCAACCTGAACCCAGGTCACTGCAGAAGAGGGATCTGTATTAGATACACAGTGCCACCCCAGCATCATTTCTTTAGTAATGCCTTTACTGAAATGTGAAATATCAAGCTCAAACTTAGACAGTTTACCCATTTTCTGTAGTCTATGTGGAATATGCATGAGCCTCACTCAAAGTTTTCTCAGTAATTTAAGGACTGAAAATCAAAAACACCTTTTGGGGTCAATCAAATACATTGTTTTGTTTCTGTATAGGTCTGAATAAAATATGGAAAGTCCTTCTAAACGTCTACGTACGCCAACTTGTGCAAAACTTTGGGCACCCTTGGTCAGCTGACACGTTTGGTTTTATGATGGGGGTAAATCTTAATTAAATGGATTTTTTTAATATTTTGGACAACATTTTTACAAACAATCTATTTGACATACAAACGTTTAGACGCCATAAACGCTACATGAGGTATCCTACAACTATAATAAGTCATTAATGGCACATTAAAAGTGCACAAAAAATGGTATGTTATATTTCATATTAGATACAGGCATTATCATTTCGGAGATTAAAAAAACCTTCTTTGGCCAGGCTTATGCGAAGTCAATGGGCTACTTAACGCTGACAAAGGTAGCCTATATGTATGCAAATATGCAAATTTTAATTATTTTGAATACAGGTCTGTCCAAGTATTCAGAGCGAAATTACACCACTTTAGAAGACAGTTTATTTAATGACTAAAGCAGCAAAACCCATTGGGGTTTACACTTAATATACTTGTGTTCGTGGTGGTAACAGATGAAGCTTAACAACAGAGCATCAACAAAGAAGCCACACAGTTCCTGTCGCTTGATCGTTCAACAACCTCCAGGCAACATTAAGTTATTTTAAACATCAGCGCGTTCAGTATGAAGGTTATTTGATGGGTAGAGGACAGCCAGTATAAGGAGAGGAACTCACCTCCTCCAAAGCAGTCACGGTGTTCCTACAGTGCGCCATTCGAGTGGTGAAGTTCGAGGCCGTGGGTGATTTGTAATCTTCGTTGGTTTCGGCCACGAACTCGGCAATTGTGATCTGATCCGGCATTGTATATTCCTTTTGGTAAAGCCTGGGATAATCCGACAATAAGGTGAAGGAACGACGGCGATTCAGCAGCAGATCGTAGGACATGAAGCGTCCCGGAACGAGATCATTGTTGAATTCTATAGTGCAGAGAACACAGGAGAATGAGAAGCGTAGGTAAGTAAAGCTCTCTTTCTTTCACTCCAGCTGTGCCTTTTTTTCCCAGTCCCGGGAAAAATCTCCCGGGTCCAATCCCTGTCCTTTATACGTATACTCCAAACTTACACCAGCCCGTGAGAATCGATCGCTGCACTTGCACTCTGCCGGTCAATTCAATGAAAGCGCAGAAAATTGACAAAGTGTAGGTGGAGGCCATTCAATGGGACCGCACGAACCAATCAAAAACCAGAGCTGTTGAACTTTAGCCAATCGGAAGCCTTTTGGGCGTGTCCGTTTTAGCCCAGGCGTAGGAGTGGGAATGTCTGTTTTAGGTGGAGAAAATCTTTGGCGCCTGTAGTGGGACACACAGGGCATCATTGTCGATCTCACCTGCTTGATTTGGGCTGATGTTTACACCATATACACACTTTTTTTTTTCTGAATATCTCAAAGAGTTTTTACAAAGTCTCCTTTGTGTATGTTACAATCCATGTATGATTCCCCTATTTTAGGAGTCTTTAACATTCCTGTTTTCTATACCAGTCAAACAGGATTCACACCCACAAGTCATCAGAAGACCAAGATCATGCTGTTGATGAGTGGTATTAGGTGAAATCAGGTGCAGTTCCGATCAGAGGTGCTTGGGCAAAATCATACACTAAGTGGTTGCAGGCAGGGGCGTCATCAGACTTTTTCACCATTTAGCAGATGCCATTATCCAACTTGTTCAGGGGCCCAATTGTGGCAGAGGTGTGATTTGAACCTTCTGGTCCATAGTCCAGTACCTTAACCACTAGGCCACCACAGTCTCACACCTTACTTACTACAGAAAAGTAACTTAATGGAACATGCGCCCCAATAAAATCTTAATGTGTTTCATTACGTATACATCAATTAATTACATTTTAGTCTTTTGTTGTTGAACGGCACTACAGGATATGACACATTACAGGACATATGTTCACTTCAGGCACTATGTTTCCCATAGTGCCCCAGCCTCTTTCAAAAAGCTTGAACAGCTTTTGTTTTATATCATGGATTAATGGATATGCTACAGACAAGTTAACAATAGCTCATTGCTATATGTTTTGGCTGGCCACTATTAATTGTCTGACCATATAAAGTACATATTAGACCACTAAAGCAAATAAATTAATTTACCTAGCACAGGCTGCCAATACCATTGTTGAGGTTTCCATGTCAGTAGCGGTTTTTGGATGACCACTTAAGTGGCTTGTCGTCCAAAGTGCAGGGTTTCTCAGAATTTGGCTATGAGGGATGCAACAGTCCTGCATGAAATTGGTGATAGCTCTGATACAGCAGCTGCATTAAATCCACATCAAAATCATCAATTCCATCTTCAGTCACCTGTGATGAACAACAAAAGTTTTGAACATCCTGCTTTGATCACTTTTGAACCACAAGAGGGAAATCTGATTGTGCCAGTCAATTTCTGAGACAATTCTGGTGTTCTTTGATATGTTACATGACCACCTTCCCACTGGAAAAAAAACGATCCAATATGGCAGCTTTTAAGATGGCAGCCATGTTCCAGACATTACCTAAAAGATTATTTTTACTTGCTCGCGTATTCAGATATGTCATTTTCCATTTTGTTTCTGAACTAAAATGGTGTCCTGAGTCTTTTGACTCTGACCTTGTATTTAAGTGTATAACAAGCTTGTTTTACAAAGCACAGTTATTGACCTACAACTAATTGGCTAGCAGAAAGGTACAGCTGTGGATCATTTGACAACAAGTTTCTGCTTGGTTGTCTTTAAAATAAGGAATGGCTCAGTGTTAAAGGTTCTGGACTAATAGGAAGGTTGTGAGTTTAAGTCCTGGCTCCAGCTCCACTGACCTTGAAGTTCTAAGTAAACGTATCTTTAAGTTTAAGTAGGTCTGATAATGTTTGTTTACTAAATGCTTTAATGTGATGAAATTTTTGGTTCTTTGTTGATTATATGTTACTTTATATTAAAATTTAGCAGCTGTTCTTATACTTACAGCACATTTAATCTTAGCAAGTTAAGGATTTTGCTCAAAGACCCAGCAGTGGGCGGTTGGCAGTATATGAACTCAAATTGGGAATTTGTTTTCCAATTAATAACCGTTAGAGCTTTTGTTACTTACTTCATTATCTACAAAGAGTTCTTAAGACAGGAGCAATTCACCCAAGCAGGATCAACACCTGACACCACTCATCAACTGTTTGAAGATTAAGACCAACTGATTAACAAGTGGAAGCAGGTGTAGTTCATGCATGGTTGGTGTAAAAACCTGCAGCCACAGCAGCCCTTTGTAGATAATGTCAAAGACCTCTGTGCTGTTTGATCTTCTAGTGATCATCCTACTGAAACACTGCAGCAATAGCACAGTCTCTTTTAAAACTAATCTCCACCACCACCACAATACACCAAATCTGTATCAAGTGTGGTTAGCACGAATGCTAATTTAGACAGGCTTTCGGTATTGTAGTAGCTGTAAAAAAAACCTTGTCAGTACAGTTAGCCTAAGATGAAATGTTGTAACAATCAACAATGGATCATATAAAATAATACAATACATCTGTTTAAAAAAAAAAATGCTTTAATTAATTCTCCACTCAGAGACATTTGTAATATAATCTTTAAATAAGTGTAATCTCTGGTTTCAGAGACTGGACAATATTCACATAGCTAAAAAAATGTAAAATCAGTTTCAGGCAGGAACCCAGATTCTTATTCCAGCTCATCGACGCATGTGAAGTTTTTATGTTCTTCCCTTGTCTGCTTGAACTTCCTCATACAATCAAAAGTGTACTAGCTTGAAAGAGAGAGAGAGCGAGAGAGAGAGTGTGTCTGTGTGTCTGTGTGTGTGTGTGTCTCTGTGTGTCTGTGTGTGTGTGTGTCTCTGTGTGTGTGTGTGTGTGTGTGTGTGTGTGTTAGTAAGACCACAACTACCAGTGTTCAAATCTGGACAATCCACTTGACATTATTTGTGATTATTTGCACTTTTGCTTACTGTAATCATGTCATGAAGATATTTTTTGGAAATAGATTCTCTGCATGAATGGCATCTCTGAATTGCAGAATCAAGACTGAGCTCCTTCTTTGCTATTTCTGCTAAACAGAAAACTGATCTGGCACATTTAACATGGCATGCATTGTCATTAATATTTACATTTGGTGTATTTTATAACTGTATTGGCCAAGTGTGTCATAGTTAATGAATACAAAAATGAAGATAATTACAGTCAATTCCGGTTAATCGGACCACATCGGGACGCGATTGTTTTGGTCCTAATAAGCGGCTGGTCCGATTAAACGAACATGCCCTATGATACAAAATGGGAAATGTTATGTAATATATTAAATGTTTATTAAACCTTTATTGTGCGATTTACACACATAGTGAACGTACAAACAAGAACCACTGTTACTTATGAACTTTGTTCATTGAAAAATAAATTTGCAAACAAGTTTTTCGAAACAATCTACAACACAATGTATAGGTACGAAGCATAATACTGTAAAAAACTAGTTCTTACTAAATTCCAGTCAACGTTTGAAGAACTTATCCTGTGTGATCTGACGGGCTCTCTTGACGGACTGCACTTGAACAAAATCTCCACAAACATCTAATGCAGCAATGGGGCTGCCTTCATTTCCCTCCTGCATGAAATGGCGGGCGCAAAGTTTCAATGCATTTCCTATCATCCTTTAAAAGCATAAATACTCCCGGGGACCCCAGGAATGTGGGCGACTTGTGGCTTCTTTTTCTTATTCGCTCTCTCGTTCTTTGGTCTGATTAAACAGAATTTTGGTCCAAATAAGCGAATAACATTACACATATATAATAGGCTTTTTTTCGGTAATTTAGGATTCGGTCCAAATAAGCGACTGGTCCCATTAACCGGTGGTCCCATTAATGGTGGTCCAATTAACCGGATTTGACTGTACAGATCAAAGCTGGAAATTGAAAATAAACTGAGAGGGGCAGTCTCGCATTGCAGCTGGGTTCCCGACTTAAGAAGATCCTCTGCATATAGCAAGCACACACTAAAAGTGTAGAGAGAGGCAATTTTCAATTTTAAAAGAGAGGCAAATTAAACCTAAGCTGCCCAAGGAAGATGGGCTCAAATTTTATTTTTAGTCCTGGCAAGGTTCACATTTAGGGTGTACTTAGACTAGGTAATCTATACCATGCTCGGGCCCAATTGACCCCCTAAGTCATTTGACTAGTGTAATGCTTATGAGGGGACCAGTCTTGCTACAACATGGTCCATGCCTACTGTTCTCAGTGTGAGTACACTATTAGTCTTATACTTAGTTCTCTATTATCACATTTGGGCAGTTTTGTTACTGTCATGTGCTTGCTTGCTCACTAGCTCAAGGGTTGGACTAGGAACTGATCTAACTCAGTTGATGTGTTTAGAAAGTTTTTTTTGGAAATCACTCATGTTTGTAGATATGACCTTCTGCTGCTTAATAGTAGCAAGCTGTAAATGTTCGTAACTGAATGTGCTCCATCTATTGTAAATAATACTCTGTTGTTTGTTCCCTAGTACTGTCTGCTTTCCCATACCAGTTAAAATAACACAAAGGGATTTTTGTTTATGCTTGTTCTATGGCTTCTACCTAAACTACCATTAAAAAGTCCTCCATGATAGAGGGAAATTTTTGTAAACTCTTCTGTAGTGACATATAGTGGCAGGTGGGTCTGTTTTCTTAAGTTTTCCTAATGGTGTTAAGTATGGCATTATTGCTTCCAAATGGATTCTGCTTAACATAGTCCTGATATTAGGGCTTTATTATCAAAGCAGCCCCTCTTTAAACGAGCGTAAACTGTAAAGCCTGCTGGTGAAAACACAAACAGATGCTTTATTCTGCTCAGTCTTTGTATTCAACAAATTACATGTCTCCCTCAAACATATACAGACTGCTCCTGACTCCCTCTGTGACTAATTGGCATAATGAGCAATTAGCACGAAACAGTCACTGGAAAATTAATTAACTCTGTTTCCCATGTGCTACTACAGAAACACAAACACAGGGGCTCAATGTGGTATGGGAATTGAGTTTGGGGATTTTACACACAAGCCAAGTGGATGTGTTTTCATTTAATTTGAAATATTGCATTATTCTACAATACCCATTTAACTGGAAAGCGTTTTAAACTAAGACCGTCAGACAGTCCTAGTTTTTAGTTGCATTAATCCTGTAGGTTTTATGACGTTAATAGAGATTGGTCAATATTGTTTTGCCTTTTTTACCTCAAACAAATGGCTTTTTTTCATTAAACTTGCACTATATGAGTGGATAGTGTAATTGTCAACAGAATGTATTAGATACTCTTTTCAGTTATTCAGTAATTCATTTAATTCTTATGTTGTTTGCTGTAACAGAGCTGACTGAAGGCTGTCAAGGTGGTATGATAGGAAAATACAAACAGTTACCAGAATGAAACCTTTTTAATGCAAACTATTAATGTTAGCAGGTGCTTTTATAATGTAGTACCTAGCAAGAAATAGCTTGTGCAAGATGTTAACTCATGTACAATGCGAGTGTATCTACTGTCACACAAGAATAGCAAGGATTTGAGGATTTTAAAGATTGAGTGAGTGAGTGAGTGAGTGAGTGAGTGAGTGAGTGAGTGAGTGAGTGAGTGAGTGAGTGAGTGAGTGAGTGAG
>JAVSBV010148521.1:0-15524 GCA_033117975.1 Parotocinclus spilosoma | reverse complement strand
CAGAAGGATAGTGTCTTTATTAGTGGGCAAACAAAGAAAATCAGCAAGGGATCAAATACTTCTTGGACTCACTGTAGCACAATGGCACAAGCCTAAACTGATTGCTGAGAATTGCATCAAGAACAGTCAGTTGGTAGATGATATAACCACATAGGCAAGGGATTACTTAATTAAACCGTTAGCAAGCGTTACAATATGGACATGCATTAAGAAATCCCACTTCGAACTTTACTATACAAAAAGATGCCTCAAAAAGATGCCTTAAGTTAACCACGGCCAGAAGTAGCATTGACTTGTGTCAATTAAATTGAATTATATATATATATATATATATAATTAATGCAGAAAAGTACATAGATATTTTAGAAAAACATATGCTTTCAGAATGACAGATTGTCCATGGACGGCTGCATTTTTCAACAAGACAACACAAAACCAGGGTTTTAGGTACTGCACTGGTCTGCCTTCAATCCCAACATGTCCCCAGTAGTGAATGTGTGGAGAATTTTGAAACACTAAAAATGTGACAGTGATGACCCTGTAATGTGGCACACCTAAAATGTGTTTGCAAGAAGAATGGAACAAAATAACATTCCTAGCGCATTTTCAAATAACACAAACATATGCCTGTTGTCATTCATGAATCAGAAGTTTATAACAACCAGTGGTGGAAAACTGTCGAACATGTTTGGGAAAGGGGGCATGGTTGGATATTTGCAGAAGATGATGGCATATTAGAGACTCCAAGTCTATAATTAGGCAAAACCTTCTTGCCAACAAACTAACTGGAAGCTACACCAAAAGAAAGCTTTCCTTTTATCTAATCACATCCAATAACATCTGGTGATGACGTGTTTAGTAGATTGTACTGCAACCTTGTTTAGAGCAGTGTTTTATGGTCAGATGAGATAAAAGGCACAAAATGAGTTTTGATTATAGAGAAAAGAACCATATCTAGGGCTGATGCACGGATTGAAATATCCATCAGCCATCCCTCTGAAGCATAAACCCAAGCACTCACCTTCTGCCCTGCCAAGTGTGAGGCACACTGCAGACAATGGAACTGAACATGAGGGCCGTAACGAAGGAGAAGAGGACCAAGTAGATCAGGCCCTCCAGACCATCATAGCACACCCCTGTCAAAGCTTGCACGTAGTCCTGAAGAAAGAGAGTAAAAAAAAAAACAAATTAAAAGATTCAATCACATTAAAGCATGCATTGAGAGGGCAAAAAGTGACACTGCTTTAAAAAAAGCACCATTGTGGTGAATATTATAGCTTAGTGCTACAGTTGTACAGTAATGAAGATGATAAGTTGATAAACCTGTTTTATTATCTGGTGGAACTCATTCTGGGTAAATGCTTCCACATTGAATAAATAAATATGCTGATGGATTGCACAGCAGCAGGTTTTTTATTGAGAGCTGAACATTAGCAATGCAGGGTTTCTATGAGACGAGCAACATTAACAATTAATGATCCGAGTTTCTAGAAATAATGCTAATAAACCTACATGGCTCCACACACTCCAACTGTGGGACAGAAACACACATCTGCCACTGAATAGATTCACTACACACACCGACACACAGAACCTCTACAGAGAGAAAAGATCACAGACAAACCCACACTCCTATACACCCACACTTAACACCACAATCCTGTGGTCGTGACCAGACTGAAGACCGAGGCATTCAGAATATGCAGAACGCAAAACATAACACAGTAGAGTGGGGTTTTACTATTTGCTACTTTGGAACAGACCAACGTTTTGATCACCAACACTGCTGTATAGAGAAAGACAAGGAACAGGTATCCATTCTTAGATGGCACACACGTTTCACACTGTGGAAAAAGCCAGAGCCTAGCTGCAGGCAGTGGTACAGATTATCTAACAGCACAGGAAATCCCTCTGGTGAGATTGCTTTTATTATTGTTATTAATAACCAAGACGCTCTGTTCATGATCACAACCCTTACTAAACCTGAGCACATTTCTCAATTTAAAAGCAAATAAAAGCAAAACGGAAAATGATATCCAATATATATCTGATATATATTTTTTCGAATGCACGTATTTCGCACCTTTAAAACTAGTACATGAGGGGGAATCTATTTTTAATCATAGGGACAATTTTGGGCCAGTTGTGAGGGGCCTGAGATGATATGGTTGGCAAGGATGAACAGTAGATGAACAATAGCAAAACCAACATGACATTCAGCAACACAAACTTACCATGTGCAAACTGCGGCAGTCCACCAGGGCAGTTAGCTGATGCAGGCCGATTTCAGTGCTGTTCAAGACTCCCTGAATCTGCTCCAGATTAGTCTGAAAAGAAAAAAAGAAAAGAAATTACCCACAGTTACCCACAGTTAGTAAAACAAGGTCACATGCTTCAATAACAGCTATAAAGTGGGCCAGTCCAGTTCCCAAGCAGACCTATAGTGAGAGCATGTGGTATAGTGATATGTCCTACTTACACTTTTTATCATTCACTGAAACATTCAATATTTAACACAGTCAACCTTTCATCATTCAGATAATTCACTCTGTTCTCAGTGTGAGAATGTCTATGTTCATAGCTTTCTGATGCATTACAGTTGGACTGGCCTGTGAATAGTATTCCCTAGTTTGGACTTTTAATACAATGTCTTGTACCACTAAATGCCAAACTTCCTTTTAACCACTTTAAGTTTGTCACTTAGTGCATTTACATGCACTTAATCTGATCATAGTCATAGTTTCTGCAGTTATCTGATTATTCTGGTATTCAGCATACGGTAATCTAGAAAACAGATTAAGAAATCTGATAAAACGCTGTAATCACATTACTCAGTACATGTACAAAGGGGAAAATAAGTATTTGATACACTACAGATTTCGCATGGTATCCCACTTACAAAGAATGGAGAGGTCTGTAATGTTTAGGTAGTAGGTACACCAACTGTAAGTGACAGAATAAACATTTAAAAAACGTAATATTTGGTAAAGAAACATTTGTTTGAGGTCAGACGTTTGCACACAATGCAGCAGGGATTTTGGAACACTCCTCCATACAGATCTTCTCCAGATCTTTCAGGTTTTGGGGCTGTCACTGGGCAACATTGACTTCCAGCTTCCTCCTAAGATTTTCTATTGGGTTCAGGTCTGGAGACTAGCTATGCCACTCCAGATCCTTGAAATGCATCTTACTGAGACAGTCCTTGTTTACTCTGGCTGTGTGTCTTGGGTCATTGTCATATTGGAAGACACAACTATGACCCATCTTTAATGTTCTTACTGAGGGAAGGAGGTTGTTGGCCAAAATGATACATGACACCATCTATCCTCCCTTCAATACAGTTGGGACAATGATCTTAAAGTTGTACTAATTCTTCTTCTTCCTCCAAACAATGTGAGTGGAGCTCATACCAAAAAGTTATATTTTGGTCTCTTCTGACCATTGGAAAACTTCAAATAGGCCTCGACATTTGCTGGCATGAGCTGGGGGACCTTGCATGCCGTGTAGAATTTTAATCCATGATGGTGTAGTGTGTTCCTAACTGTCACCTTTGAGACTGTGGCCCTAGCCCTCTTCAGTTCATTTACCAGGTCTTTCCATGTAGTTATGGGCTTATTTTTTGACCTTTTTCTGAATCATCCTTACCCCACAAGTTGAGATCTTGCCTGGAGCCCCAGACTGAGGACAGACACTTTTTTTAGATTCTGTCTTTCACAGTTGAAAAATTACAGACCTCTCCATTCTTTGTAAGTGAGAAAACATGTATCAAATGCTTATTTTCCCCTTGGTATTTCAGTTACGGTGTTTTCAGTCTACACATGTGCACGAGCACCCGTAGTGGTATATCGTGGTACACACCTTGGTTTGTGGGTAGTCCCGGGCTGCGGCACGCAGAAGTTCCAACACATCATCCTGCATCTCCACCAGAGCCTTGTGACCGCCAGATAGCTTCTACAATACGAACACATATGGTCTATACTACCAATAACCCCAATAATAAAGGGAGAGCAACTTTTGTTATGTGGACAGAATAAACATTAGCTGACAATTTTCCCTCTGAACAGTTCTATTAGTGGTGGCAATAAATCCTTTATTTATCCTTAAATGAAGACTGTAACAATAAAAGCCAAAATATTTACTGTGCATTCAGTGGTGAAACAGCATCAGTGCTAAAAGTACATGCAGTCTCACCTCACGTTCAGAAAGCTTTGGCTGAAAGTTTTGCTAAATCAGCTCCATCTGATAAAACGTCTAACATATTTAAGAACATAAGAAATGCCATTGACAAGATCTGTAAAGATGTGTTAGGGTTCAGAAGCTAATAAACCATTTGATCTGAGGTATGAAATACCTAGCCACAATTCACATTCACAAAGCCACATTTCAGTAAAATTAAGGGTTCTTGCTTAAATGGTGACTGCCAAGGCAAAATCAAAGACTTTCAGATTTTCAGGAGGAGTGCATTACATTTTTTCCGTTTAGTATTACATTGCATGTTGCTGAATTTACCGGATTACCCAAAGTAGTAATTTTATCATTATTTTCTTCCAGAATTCCTACATTGTGATATGTGCCCCTTTTTTTCTCACCCCTATTCATAATGTGCTGGCAATCAAGCTTATACACTATAATGCTTTATTTAAAAAAAAAAGAACTTGAATAATATACTACGTGTGCATAGAGTCAAGACCTGTCAGGCTTCACATGATAGACTTTCCTTTGAGCACCCTAGATGCAGCCTACATGTTTTCAACATTAAGATTTTTTTGCCCAAGGTATGTGTGCAATCATGTACGCTGTAAGTATGCCACAACAAACATTTAAGTTCTGTGCACCCACATTTGTTAGATGTTGGACTGAACAAGTACTGGCATTGCATCTTGTGAGAGATAACCAGGTCCTAATTAACATGTCAACTTTTAATTAAAACCTGCTAGATGGTGCACCATGTTGAACGGTGTAATCTCCCCCCAAGGCCTGTCAGAACGTATTAATGTAAAAGACCTTTGCCATGGGGAGACAGGAGTTAACAACAATACAAATATAGAGGATGTGTTCAAAAAGGCTAAGCTGATCCAACACTGTGCAAAGGTAACTGAATTTAATGGCAAATAATTAACACTGCATGTTGTAAAGGAGCAATTTTTAGATGCAGGAACTGATATGCAGACTTATTTATATGCTCCCTTCCAGGTTTGCTTAATGCATCAGAGTTTCGTGAGGGTGGTGCGTGACAGGCTGCTCAAGAGGAGTTCAAGTAGCTGTGATAAATGCAGAAGCTGAAGGGAAACACTGTGCAAAGTCCATTACAGGCTTGAATGTATTGTAAAGGCTTGGGAATGCATTAATATTTTAAAGGCGCATTCAAAAAGATGTGACGGCAGCTTGGGCTCTCATAGCAACAGTTCTATTTTTACAATCACCACATAAGCCTGTAAAATTACTTATTAGGGCTGAAGCTAATAACTAGAGCTGAATGTACAGTTTTCTGAACTTCTTCACAAAGCAAATTCAGGTGTATTGCTCAAAAATTCTCTGCAAAACATGAATAAACCTTTGTAAGAGTCCTTCTTTAACAAGCAGTGCTTATTTATATAACGTCAAAAACTATTCATGATAGGACAAACACAGATGGGGACAATATTGAGAAAGCAGTTAACTTAATTCATGTACCACACCAAGTGCTTGGGGCACCTTGTCGCTCCTTAAAAATGAAAGCCTGGAACAAATTATATCAATGCTGGCAAAATACCTCAAAGGTCCTGGACTACCTGAGGTGCTACAGATAAAGGAACACATTTTTATCTACAAAAGCAATGCTGGAGGTTGAGTTTGCAGCCAATTCCTTTGCCATATTCAGAGCCACTTACCTAGACACCATTTGAAATAAGTGGCCCACAGGGAAGAACTTACACTCTCCTTATGGCTATTAACCACCATTTAAAAGCAATGAATTATATATTGGAATGGACTGGAATGGGCTACCTAGGTAATGCATTGTTTACAAAACTAATTTAAGAATAAAGAGATACTACTAATGAATATCTATTTAGAATAAACAGAACTACACACAGAACAACAGGCGATGTAGCTTAAAGAAATAATACACAGGACATTTTGTGGTTTAAGTGGAACACAGTCACACACCCCAAAAAAACAAACTACAGCAAATTAGCACAAATACGCTAACTGCAGGGTCAGGGTTGGTCAAATACCAAGTAAGCACAAAGACAGAGGGTAAAAAACAAATATAAAAAAAACAGATGGATAACAGAAGGGAACATGAAGGCCATGGTTACCTGCTGGAAGGGGTTGGCATGACCCACACTGCACTGGAGGTAATACTGCAGGATGTCTGTGGAAAAATACGAAATGGCAGATCAAAACATGAGATGCAAAAAAATAAAATGAAGAACACTATGGTCTGACCTCACAGGTATTAAATCTTGAAGAGAGCCTCCCCAAGCACATGATCATTGGACAAAATGAGGGTAAATAAGATAATAATGCCAAAAATTGCTTTTTAAATGGAAAACTTTCTTTTGGCTGATTTAATACCATTAATTTATACCATTGTACAACGGAGGAAATAATTATTTGAGCCCTTGCTGATTTTATAAGTTTGCTCACTTACAAATATATGAAAAGTCTATCATTTTAAGGGTATGCTGATTTTAACAGTATGAGATAGAATATCTAAAAGAAAATACAGAAAATTACATTGAACAAAATATATACATTAATTTGCATTTTGCAGAGAGAAAAAGTATTTGATCCCCTAACCAAACATTAAGAGTTCTGTCTTCTACAGACCAGTTAGATGCTCCTAATCAGCTCGTTACCTGCATTAAAGAGAGTTGTCATAAATTGTCACCTATATAAAAGACACTTGTCCACAGACTCAATTAATCAGTCAGACTCTAACTTTTCCAACATGGGCAAGGCCAGAGAGCTTTCTAAGGATGTCAGGGACAAGATCATAGACCTGCACAAGGCTGGAATGGGCTACAAAACCATAAGTAAGACGCTGGGTAAGAAGGAGACAAATGTTGGTGCCATTGTAAGAAAATAGAAGAAATACAAATTGACTGTCAATCGACCTTGATTTGGGGGGCTCGATGCAAAATCTCACCCTGTGGGGTATCCATGATCACGAGGAAAGTGAGAAATCAGCCTAAAAGTACACAGAGGGAATTTGTTAATGATCTTAAGACAGCTGGGACCACAGTCAACAAGAAAACCATTGGCCCACAAGGTCCCCCGGCTCAAGAAGGCACATGTTTGCCAATAAACACCTGGATGATTCTGAGAGTCACTGGAAGAAGGTGATGTGGCCAGATGAGACACAAATTTTACTCTTTGGCATTAACTCAACCCGCCGTGTTTGGAGGATAAGAAATGCTGACTATGACCAAAAGAGGAGGTGGAAACATTATGTTTTGGAGGTGTTTCTCTAGTAAGGGCACAGGACTACTTTACCGCATCAATGGGAGAATGGATGGACCCATGTAACGTCAAATCCTGAGGGACAACCTTCTTCCCTCCACCAGGACATTAAAAATGGGTCGTGGCTGGGTCTTCCCGCATGACAATGACTCAAAACATTCAGTCAAGACAACAAAGGAGTGGCTTAAAAAAAAGCACATTAGGATCATGGAGTTTCCTAGCCATTCTCCAGACCATAACCCCATGAAAAACTAATGGGGAGAGCAGAAGGTCCGAGTTGACAAGCCACAGTCTTAAAATCATAATGATGTAGAGATGATCTACAAAGAGGAGTGGACCAAAATTCCTCCTGACATGTATGTAAACCTCCTCATCAACTAGGGCTGCCACAAACGATTATTTTTATAGTCGACTAATCACTGATTAATTTTTATGATTAGTCGACTAATCGGCTCATACGTTAATTGAATATAAAACATACAGCTCATGGCACTAGAATGCAGCTGCTATTATATAACCATCATTAGGTTTCAGCTATATGCTAAATAAAAATAAAAACAATTAAAATCATAGTTCATTAAACGTATGAACTACTAAAACGTGACGTTAGAAAACATTAGCATTCCTATTCAAACACATCACTGTTATAACATTACAGAAAACACATGAATGTGTGCTAAGGCTAATGAAACAAATCACCATCGCTAATGTTAACTTTTACAGCTATCAAGATGAGTAAGTACTAAGTTAACGCTCTGTTTACGCCAATTTTAGCAGCTAACTAGCAATTTAGATTACCAAGAAGACAGTCCCTCTTCATCATTGTCACAATCAGCCACAACATGCTTCCTTTTCAGCTGCTCGTGCATCGCGGTTGTGCTGCCGTGGAAGGCAAGTTCTGCCTTGCAGATATTGTATTGCACGCCTTTCTTTTTTTTTTCTTAAACTGATCCCACACTTTTGAGTTCCGTAGCCGGGTAGCCATGATACCAGATCATGTCTGTATAACGTCCTGGGATGTCGTCCACTGGCTACTCCGGTTTCCACTACTGCGCATGTGCGTCAAGGCCAGAAAGGCAGATACAGCAGTGGAAACTGCCGCAGCAGTTTGGAGAGAAAAACAAAGTTTTAAAAAAACGGCGTATCGACTATTAAATTAGTCGTCGAGTATTTTAATAGTCGACATAAGGGTGACTAGTCGACTAATCATGGCAGCCATATCATCAACTACAAAAAGCTGTCTGACTTCTGTGCTTGCCAACAAGGGTTTTGTCACCAAGTATTAAGTCTTGATCAAATACTTATTTCTCCCTGCAAAATACAAATAAGTTTATATATAGACATTTCATTTCTTTTTAAGTGGGCAAACTTACAAAATTGGCAAGGGATCAAATAATTATTGCCTCCACTATATACCCAATCAGCCAAGCCATGCACAACCAGGTCTGATCCTGTCACCTTAAGGCTACATAATGGTATTTCACAGAATGATCCCTAGGATGGATATCATCCATACAGATGGCATATTATTCCTCACTATGTCCCAAACAAAACTGTAGCAGCTTAATTGTGTTGGGGAAAACTGTTTGAAATACACTCTACAGAAAGATATAAAAACAGGTGAAAGTTCTAAAGCAGAGGAGAAAGCTGGCTACGCAGGCATCACTGCTGTTGTACAAAGAAAAATCTTGTGATAATGTGTTAAATAAACAGGTTTATAAAAAGTTCCCATGGTCTATTTCTGTGCAGAAAGTGCTGCATATTCACACCGCCTCCTGACATTTTCACATTTCAAACTTGCTATGGAGAACACATTTGCGTATATGTTGAGTCAATTAGAGATTGATCTGTGAATGAGTCAGAGTTGTATGCCTGAATGCTGGAGGAGTGATAAAAATCATTCTGTCTCTCCTACCCACTCCCACTCTAGCACGCACACACACCAGGATGAGCAGCAGACAGCAATCTTCCTCCATCCATTTCTGGCTCATTTCTGAATAAGCTAATTCATGTCTCAGAGTCTATGTGCACCACTCATAAATGCCACAATGAGTGCGCTAATAAGGTGAATAAATAGCTCACTTAATTACATCCACACATGCCCGAATACAAGGGGTTGAAAGACAGGAATACTCTTGCATTGCTTGTAACAGTGTCACAGACCTAGAGACTAGTGGTCTCATTGAGCATTTATACAAAGATTTTAGTAACTGGACGCATTAGGCACACTTTAAACCTCAACTAGCACATAGCCAAGAGGAATCATTTTAAATGCTTGAAATAGACAACACACTACAGTTCATGGGGCTGGGGTGGCCTAGTGGTTAAGGCACTGGACTATGGAGCAGAAGGTCCAAAGTTCAAGTCTTACCTCTGCCACAGTTGGGTCCCTGAGCAAGGCCCTTAACCAACAATTGCTTGTATTAATAGTAAGTCACTCCGGATAAGGATGTCTGCTAAATTACAAACATAAATGAAAGGTTTATTTTTAAAAGTCCAAGTCCAAAAAGGAGAAGCCTAGGCAAGGCACATTCCTAGGCAAGGAATATGAGAGAATGGAAGTTTCATCCTCAATATATTTTTCCTCAAAAAGAAAAATATTTTTTAAATATATTTTTATATTTTTTAGTTGTTAAGATGCTTTGAGGCAATGCTCTGTTGTAAGGAAAAAAATAGAAATAAATTTCACTTGACTTGATAATGGCACCGATGACCTCTCAGAGGCTTCAGAGAAGTTAGTGGCCTTAAGGCAGATAGCCAGTGTGTTCTAATAGGTCATTACTGCAAAGAGCATCTTACAGCTAAAATAATAAAATGGGACTACAACCCTGAAGTCAGATACAGTGAAATAAACATAACCGATAACCGTGTTTAAAAAAACATGTAATTAAGCTTGAAGCAGGTGCTATGTCTATGTCCTAAAATGTGAAACATAAAAGTGATATTTATGGGTAGCACTGAAAGGTCAGTGGTTGGAACACGAATTTTAGAATTTTGCTAATGCAAACGCTTCTTGCTGAGAGATGACAGTGCTACCCACAGTGCTGAATAACCCACATACACACAAATGTCAAAATGACGGAATTTTGCCCAGGTTTAGAAAATGTATTTGCAACGTTACATGGTCGTACAAATGTATTGTAAGCGATAAGAGTGTGTTTACTTTTAGTCATTAAGCTATCGCAAATATGCAGAACAGCTTATAACTGGAGCAATCTCTAAATCTACAATCCATGCCATTTTAAGTTAAGGGCCCAAGAGTTGTGGTTTGGTAGTACTGGGGCTTCCAAAGTCCAGTACCTTTAGTTACTACTAACTGTATTAACTTTCATTTGACATCTTAGCCATCCCAGGAGGTTGGATTCCTTTTTGAGTCTTGGTCTTCCCAAGGTTTCTTATAATGTTTAGGGAGTTTTTCCTTTCCACTGTCACCCTAGGCTTGCTTAATTTGGGGAAAAAGATGTAATACTGTAAAGTCGCTGTGTGGCAATGCTCCATTGTAAAAGGTCCTTTATAAATCAATCTGGCATGACTTGACTCTAACTTCTACACCACCACAGTCCAATCCGACCTACAAATGTGCTTGTTAAAGTGGAAGCAGTATTCACTTAACTCTGATAGGCACTAGGTATTCAGTGTGAAGTTAGTTTGTTAATACCTTTGTGTTGTATTTGATCTGATCTCATCTTATTTTATTTAGAGGCAATCTATGGCCATTAACCATTGTGAGGGTGGGTACTTTGGGTTATGAAAAATAAAAACATGAGAATATGCCTTTTCTGATCTCAGCATCTTAGAAGAAAATATGTTAATTGAATAATGATAAAACATATAAAGCAACGTGTTACAGATGTAAAGATATTCCCCAAAGTGCCATGGTTTATAGAAACACTGCGTACCATTCCCATTACTGAGCATCTCCTCCGGCATTATAACTCTTATCTTTTTCCTGCATTCTGTTTCCACTGACCTACTTCTTCCTGCTCATCACAGCACACCGAATAATCACACTAGGGGTGATGTCACACAGCCTTCAATTGGGTCATTTGCTGATTCACCACCCATCCATGGTCTAGAATCACCCATTTGTTCCAAACCTGCCTGTTGTAGTGCAGTATACAAGACAAACACACAGGTCTACACATTCCTTAGACAGGAATGTATGCTCTGTTTTGCCTACTGAGATATCACTATATGATTATTCCAGCTGTAAAGGCCAAAGTGTGAGAACACAGATGATTCTAATGTGGCTTTGCAGGTGCCTCGTCTGTGATCTACTCTCTAAAGCCCCTTGGATGTGTCAGGTCACTCGTATATCAAGAAAGTTGGCAGTGAGATTTAGCCCCACAGAGAGCAAACAGGACATGCGTGACTGTGTGAGGGAACACTCGGTGAGAAAATACACCCTCTATAAACTCCTCCATCATGAAAGGGCAAAAGAACTATTATTCATAGAGCAGAGCCTAAAGCCTGTGACTCACTAACAGAGAATGGATACACTTGTTTCACCTGCACTGTTTTCACACAAACTAGAAGGAAATTTAAGTATGACATTTCTATCTCACCTTTGTTGATGACTCCGCTCTGCTCTGCAACTTTGGAGACATACATGTCTGGTGCCACACAAAAATCACTGGAGCTCTGTAAAAAGAAATTTAGACCAAAGAGCTGTCAGGTATTATACTGGATGCCTCTAAAATATAAGTGGTTTGCTGAAGCCAATTTCATTCAGGAAAACTTTTTTTCTAAAAAATGTTTTTACATGGGTTTATAAGCATAACCATTATGCCAAACAATGTGGAAGAACCTTAAACAAAACATGCAGGGTTAAAAGTGTATTGACTAAACAAACCTATTTTTCTCACATCCTTTAGCATATAACGCACACAGCAAAAAGACCGACAACATAAGAGAATATGTTTACTCACAATAGAGATATGTTTGACAGCTTTAAATCTGAAACGGTATCTAATGTTGCATACTATATACCAAAGATTTCAAAACATTAACCACAGCAATGATTAAATCACAATCTGCCCAGACTACACCAATACCTTCAGCAATAAGACCCTGATCTGAAGAGCAAGAAAAAACCTAATAATAACAATTTAAATTATTTATTAATTTATCACTAAAGTTTTCAATTAATTGGATGATTATCCTTTTAGGAACCTTTTAAAGCCTGATCTTTACAACACATCTGGCATGAAAAAATTAGATTTCTGATAACTGTTGATGTTCCTTTTTTGATGAAAAAGGTTAAAGTAAAAGTAAAAATAAATAACAAATAAAATAAAATAAAAAAATAAAAGCCATGTACACAAGGCAGCTAATGGGGAAACACTAAAAGAATTAGACCAAGATAGAACTTCGTTCTTTTAAAAGGCAAGTTTTACATAAGGAGAAAGGAATACTCTGCATTCCAGCATTAGAAGCTGACAGCTAGAACAATTAATTCAGAATCAGACCAGCGTTTTCTGAAGGAAAACATCACAACAACTTGTCCAAACATCAAGAAAACATGAACCTTAATCCAACAGCACTGATGTGGAGGAACGTAACAGCACTTCATGTTAGAAAAGCGACCAATATTCCAGGGTTGAAACTGCGCTGTACTGATCAAGGCTAAAATTCCTTTAAGATGAAGGGCAGGACTGATCAACAATTATTAATATCCTCAATAAAAACAACAAAGTATAACATTTTTCTCCCATTTGTTTAACTGGGTTCTCTTTAATCAACATTTCATACTTACATAAAAATCTAGGTCATATTTACTATTATTCAGAGATTCTTTCAAACTTTCAAAATCACAGTGCCAATCTTCCACAACGTGACCACTCAATAGCCAGTAAAACTGGTTCTCAGACACGCATCTAATTCAACTTGCGTTTTGTCAAACACTTCTCAGTAACAGTTGGCATCAAAATAATGCAAACAATTTTCAGAATGGCAGAGGTTTGGTACCTAAAATGGGTCTGCCAGCCAGAACCAAATTATCTGAGGTGGAAAAGTGCAGGAGTTTAGACAGTAAGCCACAGGAATGTCATGGGCCTACTGTATGAGACTGAAAAGGACTAACCAGCTTTATACAAGTGTGGGACATGCATGTGCATATACAAATAAGTGATTTTACAATTCATTTTAGATCCGGTTGACAAAGAACATATTTAAATGTCTTGCCTTTTCCTTGCTATGAATCTAGGTAATTACATTTAAGTGTAGCTGGAGCAAAATAAAGAAGCTTATACAGACAACTTTGTACTGGGTACAGTTGCCATGGAGATACTCACTGAGGAGACAGCCAGTTCCAAACCCAGTGATCCCCAGCTGATTACCAGCGCCAACACGCCCAGTAAACAGACCCTGTATAAAAAAACACACAGACAAAAGTAAACAACAATAAGGAGCTTTTGACTAGCATTACCGATGCATATAATCACAGGGACTTTGCTTCTATTTGGCACACAATGAATTCCACGGCAAAGTTGTGTTTTGGTGTCTCTATATGGTATAATAAAGTAATCCCACATGTAAAATCAGTTTACCATTCAGAGAACAGATGTGGAACATGACAGTTTCAGATACCTTGGAGTTCAGCTCATAACAAGCTGGACTGGTCCAGACATATCAATCCACTACATAAAAAGATACAAAGCAGACCGACCGTATGTTTTAAAATGGCTTAGATCTTATAGCTTTTGTTCACTTTCTGTCAGACTGGGTACTCTTGGTTGTGTGCAGCCAGTGAGGTATATTTGTCTATGTTCCATCGTGCAACTTCTACAGTGTTTATTTGAACAGTTTGATGGTGGACTTGATGACTATACAAAAAGTGCAAAAGAATGTATCCATTAGTAATTGAAGACCCACAGTGTTGTGGCCTTCGGCTGCTGTGTAGATGGTAGTGTTTTACTCATGTTCTCATTCATTCATATAGTTAACATGCAGTTTTCCAGTGAAAAAAATTTAAGTTTACATTACAGTAGCGACCAGTGTAATGGCAGGTCAATGACCTGGTTCATAGCACATAGTGTGGCCATTAAATGGGGGCATACATCTTTGTATGTATCAAAAACTAGGTCATTGCATCACTAAAAGTGAAACTAGTGATTAACAAATGCCAGTGCACACTGACTGGTAATAGTCATTTCCTCCACACAGATATTTATTCATTACTGCCTGCAGAGTATTATTTTACTTTGATCAAGGTAACCTAGACATTCAGAAGGTGAATCTAATTAGTGATCTGACACTTGCCTTCTGCCCTATTGAACCAGTTGGCTTTATCACTTAAATATAAACTGATCTGCCTAGCCTAAAATTAATAAAGTACTTGCTCTACAGAAAAGATTTAAATGTCTTGTGTCAGAGCACTAGCCATGGGCAGTGTGACATTTTTTGATCTGAGTAGAAGGTTGCTACAGGCTAGGGTAGTCATGAACTACTAGCAAGCTCTACGCAGTCTGTACACTAACTCCAGTTTAATTATGTTATTAAAAGAAATTATTTTAATTCTATTTAATATATATTATGAACGATGGAATGCAAACAAACTCTCAGTCTGAGTTCCCACTATAACATATGGGGTATTTTAATATCCTAACAAACTACCAGAACCCACAGGTTCTGCAATAGCAATCTGAATGAAATCTCAAATTCATTTGTTTGCCAAATGGCTGTGTACCAACAGAAAGCCTCCTCCTACACCCTCATTGGTGAGTAACCCAATGCTTTTTGTATTTTATTTATGGTTAATTAAGCACACACACACACACACACACACACAGACAGACACACAGACAGACACACACACAGACACACACACAGACAGACACACACACAGACAGACACACACAGACAGACACACACACAGACAGACACACAGACACTCAAGACACACACACACACTCAAGACACACACACACACTCAAGACACACACACACACACACAAGGACACACACACACACACACAAGGACACACACACACACACACAAGGACACACACACACACACGGACACACACACACACACACACACACACACACACACACACACACACACACACACACACACA
>JAVSBV010148511.1:0-29741 GCA_033117975.1 Parotocinclus spilosoma | reverse complement strand
AACACTTATGTGTGACAAACATGCAAAAAAACAGGAAATGAGGAAGGGGGCAAACACTTTTTCACACCACTGTATATGCAAGGTATATCATTTAGATTATAAAATCAATAAAATAACACAAGAAAACCAGGATATATTTCAAACATCACACAAGTAATAAAAGCTGACAAAGACAAATAAAAAAATCAGACAAAATATTATACAGTACTTAGTAATTTATTTACAGAAAAAATGTCTAGATATAATAATCTAATAATAAGAATAATCTAACATTACAGTACTTTTGTATATGTATATGTAACACTTTTGCATGCCATTGTGTCCATATCTAGCTCATTTTACTTTGCAGTGTGTGTCACAAATGTCTGCTTATGTTCATTATTGCTGCAACACCAACATTTCTATTTGGGGCTGAGTAAGGTACGCTGTCATTCTGTCTGACGATCTAGTGATCAATCCATTCACCTATACATCCATCTAAAGTAGTTCAGTGACAATCAGGTGTGAGTGGGCACATGGATGTATGTAAATGACAGGGATCTATTAAAGTCTGGAAGAACGGCATGACACGATCAAATGAGATTTCTGAGGACCCCAGAAAACAAGTCTTGTCAACAGGCTGGAGAAGGATACAGAACCTGGTTTTATGTCTACGTTAACCTGACCCTAGATTGACGCCTTATTGAACTCCATCAATCCACAGTCCGAACAAATTGTGCGCAAAGGGAGATAATTCCAGACCATTGTTACCCATTCCCCCCACCTCAGTAGTGGTTGACCAACAAAAAACATTTCAGGAACAAGACGAAATAGTCTGTCATGTCAGAAAGAAAAGGGATTACCAGCAATAGTGTTCATGACAGGGCGGACAACACTACTATACATATGTTGACTTTTTGATTAAAAAGTGATGCATTATGTTTGTAGAAAGGTAAATACTGCATTCTAGCATGATACCTTGTCCCATCTATGATTATGGTGTTTGAAGTATTATGGTTTATACCTGATAAAGTTTTGAAATTGCCAATTTAAATCTAGTATAGTAGAAAGTTAAAAAATAATGCAAAGGAAATATTGTAGAACAACCTGAAGTGAAAAGTTCATTATAAGGAAACCTTCGAGGGCTGAAGCTGTTCTGCATGGAAGAATGGACAAGCATGTACTGGGAACATTTAGCTGCGGTTATTGGTGCACAAGTGGGTCACGACAGATTATCCACAAATATGGAAAATTCACAAACTTTGAAGCACGACTGTATTTTGCATAACTGTGTAAAATGTTTATGTTTGTTGACAGCAGAAATATGCAGTCATGCTTGTTGTGCTGTACAGGCTGTAACATATAATGAACATGTAAGTCACCGATAAAATGTAAATTATAATTGCTTACAGACTGCCTAAATTTAACATTTACATTTTTTATCTGTATTCTTTTGCAACCATTAAACTTCATCTTTATAGGAGAAATGCCATTGAGTGGTTTGTGTGACAAAGTGATGTATTTGTGTATTGTACACTCAGAGAGAAAATAGAGATGAATGTGTCAACATCCTTATGAGTACAGAGGGAAACAAGAGCATTCTCCTCCTCCGCTGTGTACTCAGAAGGCTTATTTTCATCTGCCAATTGGCTTGGTCATTCCCAGATGGAGTGGAACTATGAGAATGTGCTCATTTTACTCAATTATTTTTTCAATAAAGCTCCACCCTCTCACATATGGAAAGTGCCTTCGTCATGTCAAATTGTGTAATATATTATTGAATCTTAGCATTTTGGTCCCACATACTACATTAAGATATGGGTACAATGGGAGCCAAAAGTCTGAAACCACTATGGAAAATGCTTATATTCTGCGTTCTTCTCAGATTGAATACAATGTTTTTTAGCCCAAATTATATAATCAGCATAACATTTTGGTAGAAATTTTGAATTAAAAAAAATCTGAATTGATTAGTATCCCCCATAGAAGCATAGAACCAGTGGCATATGACACAGTGCATGCATAATCCTAGAGATTGCATTAATACACAGCACATACACTTGCACAATTATACACATATTCACACACTATGGTCAATTTAATGTAATCAATTACCTTAAAACGGATATATTTGGACTGTGGGAGGAAGTCAGAGCTCCCAAAGTAAACCCACATTGACACGAGGAGAACATGCAGACTCTACAGAAAGGACTCAGTAAGTGAATATTTCACTTTCCTTTTCTTCAAATGCCCCCAGAAATGTTTGACAAGGATTTGACAAGCAAAACCTCCAAAAATGTTTTTTATTTGTTACCTAAGTTATGTGTCTTTGTTTTCTACCTTTATGCGTCTTTGTTCTACTTTGTTGTACTATAAGTAAATATAGGTGTGGCATTGTAGCCTTAAAGTGAAGACTGTATGTGCCCCACAATGGATTGGCACCCAGTCTGGGGTTGTTCCTGCTCTGTCCCAGCTCTCCCAAGACTCTGTCCATGATCAAACAGATAAGGAAATTAGTTAGGTATTTATAGGTATATATTTATTTATTTTATATATGATTTTTCATTACAAAAAAACTACATATCATTAAATGTTATAGTATGTCATCAGAAACAAGAGAAATGTGTGAAAAGTTTGATATTTCTTACATTTTAGACAGCTAAAACAGCCTGAAGTCTGGGACTGTGGTAGTCTAGTGGGTAAGACACTGGACTATGAACCAGAAGTTCCAGGGTTCTAATCCCACAACTGCCAAGCTGCCACAGTTTGGTCCTTGAGCAAGACCCTTAACCCACAATTGCTTGGGTTGTAAGACTGTATAAGTTGCTCTGGATAAGGGCATCTGCTAAATGCTGTAAATGTAAGTCAAAATGACCCAGTGTATTTCTATATCTTAAAAATAAGGCAAAATTACTTTGATTAAATTTTGATGATACTTTTATAAATTCATTAATCAATTCATTCATTTTGTTTTCTGCTTTTTTTATTGTAGAAACTTGCCATTAATGATCTGGCATTTTCACACTTATTCGGTCAAATTAAAACACATGCAAGGCACACAGATGCTCAGAAACCACAAATTGAATAATATATATACATATAGTGGTGCTCGAAAGTTTGTGAACACTTTAGAGTTTTCTATATTCCTAAAGTCCTAAAAGTAGATCAAGAGAACCCAGGCTAACAAATGAGACAAAATATTATACTTGGCAATTTATTTATTGAGAAAAATGATCCAATATTACATATTTGTGAGTGGCAAAAGTATGTGAACCTTTGCTTTCAGTATCTGGTGTGACCCTCCTGTGCAGCAATAACTGCAACTAAACTTTTCCTGTAAGTGTTGATCAGTCCTTTCCTCCGTACAAAATAGCTTCAACTCTGGGATGTTGGTTAGTTTCCTCACATTAACTGCTCGCTTCAGGTCCTTCCACAACATTTCGATGGGATTAAGGTCAGGCCTTTGACTTGGCCATTCCAAAGCATTAACTTTATTATTCTTTAACCATTTTTTGGTAGAACGACTTGTGTGCTTAAGGTTGTTATCTTACTGCATGACCCACCTTCTCTTGAGATTCAGTTCATGGGCAGATGTCTTGACATTTTCTTTTAGAATTCTCTGATATAATTCAGAATTCATTGTTCCATCAATGATGGTAAGCTGTTCTGGCCCAGATGCAGCAAAACAGGCCTAAACTATGATACTACCACTACCATATTTCCCAGATGAGATAAGGTTCTTATGCATGTTTTCCTTTCTCAAAACATAGCACTTTTCAGTTAATCCATAAAGTTATGTCTTGGACTCATCTGTCCACAAAACATTCTTCCAATAGCCTTCTGGCTCGTCCATGAGATCTTTAGCAAACTGCAGTAGAAATGTTTTTTTAGAGAGCAGTGACTTTCTCCTTGCAACCTTGCCATGCACCATTGCTGTTTAGTGTTTTCCTGATGGTGGACTCATGAACATTAACATTAGCCAATGTGAGAGAGGCCTTCAGTTCCTTAGAAGTTACCTTGGGGTCCTTTGTGACCTCGTCAATTATTACATGCCTTGGTCTTGGAGTGATCTTTGTTGGTCGACCACTCCTTGGGAGAGTCAAAATGGTCTTGAATTTCCCCCATTTGTACAATTTCCCCCATCTGTCTGGCTGCGGACTGGTGTAGTATAAACACTTTAGAGATGGTTTTGTAACCATTTCCAGACTGATAAGCATCAACAACTCTTTTTCTGATGTCCTCAGAAATCTCCTTTGTTCATGCCATGATACACTTTCACAAACATGTGCTGTGAAGAGGAGACTTGATAGATCCCTGTTCTTTAAAGTAAAAAAAAGCCTGCCCACTTACATCTGATTGTAATTCCATTGATTGAAAACACCTGACTCTAATTTCACCTTTAAATCAACTACTAATCCTAAGGTTCACATACTTTTGCCACTCACAAATATGTAATATTGGATCATTTTTCTCCAAATGGTATTAAACCCAAGGTGTTCTCTCTGTGAGGTGACTGGTTTCATCACTAAATGTGAGAGTGAAAAGCTCACAAACAGCATTCCAGGAGAAGGGAAGAACATGGCATAGACTGTTATGGTAAAGTGGGATGTTCATTATTGCCATTCCTGTTCTCTGACATAACCACTTTAATGTTGTGACATTGAAGAGCCAACTTCTGGTTCTCTCATATACCAATGCTGCCATATCTAGAGCTTAGTGAGCCCAAACTTGCATTGTGATTTGAAGGCTGTTTTCCACCAGTCCTAACAATCTAATAAAATCTGGCTAATAAGCCGTATCTGGTCCTTTCCAGAGGAAATAGTTCAACATTTCAGCCTGGTTCTTCTCCTCACTTTTTCCGCCCACATATTAAATAGTTTTCCTTGCACTCTAGATTAAGCTTTAATGCTATATAACAATGTATGTTGTTAAATGTGCTATATAAATAACTAAATCCACAGATCCCTGGTTTGATTCCCAGCCTGGACTCAAAGTGTCTGTGTGGAGTTTCCATGTTAAAAAGATATATGTGAGATCAAATAGTGTCTTTAAAGTGTCACAGTATGAATGTTTGTGTGTGTGTGTGTGTGTGTGTGTGTGTGTGTGTGTGTGTGTGTGTGTGTGTGTGTGTGCATGTTCCATATGATGTAAATACACCCTTTGATGCATAATGAGTTGCACACTGATGCTTGTTAAGACACTGTTTCCCAGCTACCCTGAAATGTATTAAGCTTTTCTGTATGAAAATATGAAATGAATTCTTACACAACCTTACAGCTTTTCATGATTTGTTATTTAGCTATGCACAGATACATAATGACAAACTTCAGTTGCACAATTTTTTCCTGAAGAAAATTGTGCAGATGGATCACGCAGAAACACCTAACATAATTTGTTGTGGTGAGCACAGTGTCCCAAGAGCAATGCGCCACAGACATTGGCTTTGATTAGACCCATAATGATGTCCTGAAAGCATTGTTGAACCTAATATCCTTCATGTGACCAGAGATCCAGATGTGAGTCTATAGCATTAGTTGGCGGGTGCACTAGAGATCAGGCTTAATTGATCAGTCATTGGGCATTTGGGTGATACCACAGACCTGATTCACATAGAGACTGAAAACAGATGTCAGCTATAGAGAGTTTATGCCATGTAAAGCAAACAAAGTTGGTGTATGGTAGACTGGAAAGGAGGTAGTGGTCGCATGTTCATATGTTTATTTATAACATACAGGGCAGACAAATAAAAAAAACTGGAAAAGTAGTCAGTAAAAGTTATGGTCACTCGCCACTTTAGTTGGTACACCTGCTCAACTCCTTGTTAACACAAATATCTAATTAACCAATTGCAAAGCAATTTTGTCTGCAGAAATGTTTAAGTTGACCTTCTGAAGTTTAAACTGAGCATCAGAATGGGGAAGAAAGGTGATTTAAGTGACTTTGAATGTGGCATGGTTGTTATGATAGATGGACTGGTCTGAGTATATCAGAAACTTCTGGTAAACTAAGATTTTCACAAATGACCATCTCCAGGGTTTACAGAGAAATATGTTGAGAAATCTTGTTGAGAAAGAGAAAAAAAGAGAAAATTTTTAGTAAGTAGCAGTTCTCTGCAAACATGCCTTGTTGATGATAGGCAGAGGAGAATGGCCAGACTAGTTTGAACTGATAGAAAGATCAGAAACAAACACAAATAACTACTCATTACAACCAAGGTATGCTTTGACTCCGATGAACTATGGCAGCAGAAGATCTCACTAGGTACCACTCCTGACAACACAGAACAGGCAACTGATCGTACAGTTTGCACTTAATGCAAATACAGTTTAGACTCACAAAAATTGTACAATCAATGACTGGAAAAACTGTGCCTGGTCTGATGAATCTCAAATTTTTCAGGAAAATTGTGATGGTAGTGTCGGAATTTGGCATAAACAACATGAAATCATGGATTTGTGTGGACTTGCCTATAGTGAATATGTCCAGAACACCCTGATCCACTTAACATCAAGGGTAACCATTCAAATGTTTCCTTAGACTCCAACAATTACTATTCCCATGGATTCGAGGGACCAGAAAAGCACTGGCAGTTGACAACTTTTCCGAGGGTCAGCTCACCACCAACTAAATAGGGCCAGGATGTGTAGCCCAAGATGAACCCAAGATGTCCATCTCCTAAGAGTGCAGCACAGTACATCTCTGGAGGCTGGATATGGATAAGTATATGAATTTCCAATAAGCATTCATCCAGGTGTTTTTGGCCCTTTGCCATAGGTTAACCTGGTGACATACCGGCAGAAACCTTGGTCTAGCTATAACATTCCAATTGCTTTCTGTGACTTACTCCTGGGGTGTCCTGTAGTTATCAGTTCTACTTTATGTTAAATATACTCGATCTGCACAAGTTTGCAAATGACTGGAGATCCTGATTACAAAGGGTCCGTGGGTAGGAACAGTGTTATTGTTAGCGTTAACAGTGTGATTTGTATTTGATTATTAGTATATGCACTTGTTGGACGAAGTTGAGCTTTTAAACCACATTAAACTATTTTGTTATGTCATATCTGTATTTTGTAGAAATAGGAAAGTGGTTAGTCTTACCTTTGGTCTCTCCCTTTGGGCATTTCACACAGAGATACCGAGTTGCATAAGAGTAAAAATATAAACACTATAATGACATTTTATGTTTTCCTCCACAGATAAATCAATATATTATTTTCACCAACATTTAAAGCTTGGTTTCAGGCTATTCATGCGAATCCTTGTGGAAAGGTGTTTTGTGATTGTTCATGGAGTGGCTTGGTAGAATATATTGAAATAAGAAATGCAATCTCCACTTGCACATTTTTCATTCTTCCCTCTTCATTTTTCAACGATGATTCGTTCCAACCACTGCCAAGGTATGAAAGTTGAGTGTGTATTTTAAATGAAGTCCAATTTAATTTTATAGCACCTTTAACAACAAAAGATTGTAAAAAAAATTCCACAAAGCAGCTTTATAAATATCTAGGCTCATTGTCGCAACTGAGAAAGCCTGTGGTAACAGTGGCAAAAAAGTTGAGTGATGAAAATGGTTGAGGGGACAAAAACTGGAAGTGTCAAAAATAGACCCAAACTCTATGGGGCAGCTTAGATATTATATCCAACAAATAAACGTATTTATTCATTTATTGTCTTCTCCACTTAAACTTAGCCAGGATTGCAGGAGAGCTGGTGCCTAATCAACAACGTAAAAGTGAAAGGCATAAAGAACCCTAGACAGGGTGCCAATCCATTTTAGGGCACATACACTCAAACACTCATACATGCATTCACACAGTAAGTGCAGTTTGGAAACACAAATTAACCTAACATGCATGTTTTTGGAATGTGGGAGGAAAATGTAGTATCGAAAGAAAACCCACATACACATGGGCAGAACATACAAATTCTATACAGGTAGAGTCCATGGTCCAACCATAATGCCACCAGATATTCAAAATGACCTAAATAATAAATTGATAATAATGGTTTAAATACATAGAATGTGCGTTTTTAAGTGAAATAATTAAAATTAAGTAAGAAAAAAGAAAAGAACAATAAATAGAAAAATAATATCAAAGTTGGTGTAATAAAATAGAGAATGTAAAACTACAGAATATACTTGTATACAGATATATACAGAATATAATATTCAGAATATACATCTTTTCAAGAAAAAGTTGAGACGGTATGGAAAATGCAAATCAAATGCAATGTTCCCAACATTTCCTTTGACTTTTATTTAACTGCAGACAGTATGAACTAAAAATTAACTAAAAAAAACTCAATTATGATGTGATTTCAAACAGGTGATGTCACCAAGTAATTATAATCATGATTTGGCACAAAAGCAACATTCAGGATAGGCTTTGATGACAAAGATGATCTCATGACTTTTGATCCCTTAGGCAGCACTACAAGAACCACCATTGAGCAATAGCTGATATAACCATATGGACAAGGGACTACTTTGTCAAACCTTTACCAATCACAACAATATGCCCCTTAAAACTTGACTGGGCAAAAAAGTAACATTATGTTTACTATGTCCAGAATTAGTGATTCTCTAGGCTCAGAGGTATCTAGGATGGACCATCAAACAGTGGAAGCATGTATTTTGGGTAAATAAATCAGTATAACAGATATATTTTTGGGAAAAATAGACACTGTGCTCAAGACCAAAGACAACAAGAACCATGCAGATCGTTATTAGCAACAGGTCCAGGGTCTTTTATGGTTTGGGGTTGTGTCAGCGCTCTTGGCAAAGGTCATTTTCAGTTATGTGATGCAGCATTAATGCAGAAAAGTACACTGAGATTTTAGAGTTACATTTATTCCTTTAAAATGACATTTTTGTCATCTTGAACATCTTGTCATGTCATCTTTGTCATGCTAAAATTTTAAAATGTTAAGAGTGAAATATAGAAATCCCTTCCAGCTCCTCAACAACACAGCCTTTTGTGGACACTACTTTTGTACCAAGTCATGATTTTAATCACCTGTTTAAAATCACATAATATATTTAGGTTAAATCGTTAGCTTTACCATCCCAACTTTTTGGAATATGTTGCAGGCCTAAAATGCATTAATGGATGTTTGTTAACAAATAGACATGATTATGTTAAAATTATATAAAAGTCAAAGTAAATGTAAGGAGAACTGTGTTTTTGTGTGTTTGTATTTTCCATAAAATCACAATTTTTTTTCTAATTTGATGTTGTAATACAATATTACAATAGTAAGAGCATATAATACATATATAAAGCAATCTAATAAAATAGAGTATGAGTGAGTTCCTTGACATTATATATCGTAAATGGAGTCAGTGAAAGCTGTAAGACCAACTGAAGTGAGCAACACAATTAATGCCAGTAGAGCAGCTATGAGAGAAAACAGAACTTAGTTAGGGATGGTAAGAACACATCTTCTACAAACACATTTGTTGCTGATTTTCTTTCATGATTCAAAAACATATTCTGCTGACTTCATTCAGAAAGAAAGTACGTCAAAGACTGAACTTATTCTTGTTCAAATTATGATAAGAAAGAATGTTTGTGCACTTCTGATGGATGGTATCAGAAACCCAATCCAATGGTTTTTAAATGTATAATGTTAACAACAAAAACATTTATTTATGTATCTGTGTAGTGTGCACTGCATGAAGTCCTTTTCATTACCGCTATACAAGTGATACTATTCAAGTGTTCGTACTAAGATATATGTTTTCAACAGCCAAATATATTCTAAGCATTTGCTATAAGGGGCTTTGTCTAGTTTTCTGTGGAATGACACATCACTGATCTTTTCTAAAGAGTACTTTACCATGACATGCTTGGTAGGAGCTTCATTTGTCAAAGTCCTTTTAAAACACATTATATTCAACTCAAAAAAACAAACTAGTGGAAGTAGACAGAGGATGCATGTTCAAAGAGCAATGCCAATATAATAATCAATGTTTTAATTAAGATTTATATAACACTTATTTATAGCAATTACAGTGAATCTCGAACACCTGATGTATCGTTGATGGAATAAAACATGTATTGTTGATGAAATAGTCACCACAATGACAATCTCCTCTATGTTCTGCTTTATGCTATACTATTTGTGTGATTTATTGGAGCCAGTTCTCCTCTTTACTTCCCTCATTAATCACTTAATAGAGAATAGTTCAGGCCATGGCAAAGAGCAACGCAGATGGAATCATGGGATGGCATGTTGTTAAGGTCACTAGATGAGTAGTGAGTGCTTCTGCAGAGGACTGCATACAACTGACTCATCACAGGGGTATTGCACTCAATGCTTTAGCTGAGCACCTCACTCAGAACCAATTTCTCTCTCAGCAAATTTGTCAACAAACGACACCTCATGGTTCAGAAGCTCTGTCACGCATAAATTGTTAAACATATGCATTTAGTGTATCTGGATTTTTTGTGTATATGTTTAGGCATTTTTGCATTTCAGGTGTGCATTATTATCTAGTTTGGTCTTTCAGGTATGAGTCCATGGCATAATGTCAATATTTGCATAAGGTGCTTTAAATAAGTTCAAGCTTAAATACATTTCTCCATCCAAGCCATTTACCATATAACTAAACAACTCTTGGAAACAGCAATTCACTTCAATTCAAATTTATTTATATAGCGCTTTTTACAATGGAGCATTGTCTCAAAACAGCTTTACAATATTATATTATCTTAAAAGGCCAATTCCAAATTGAGCAAGTTTGGGCGACAGGTGAAAGGAAAAACTCCACGAAAGTAGATGGAAGAAACCCTGGAAGGGCCAAGACTCAAAAAGGGACCCATCCTCCTTGGGTGGCCTAGATGTTAATTAAATAAATGCTTAAAAATATATTTAATTATAGCACAATTAGGTAAATAATAATTTACATCAATAACAAATCAATAATAAAATTTTTATTAGTAATTATATAAATAAGCTAAATTATAAAACAAAATAGATTATAAAATGGGAGGTCCTTGGAGGCACATCGTCTTCTAATGTCAAACCAATGAAAGGACTCTGCACTCTGGTGGGACTGGGTTCTGTTGATGAAGACCAGTGAAGTGATGCTAAGCTGGAAGACCATCTAAGTGTGTGGTGCTGGAACTGGTACCAGAACATCAGCTCTGAGAGGAAAGAGAGAATGTAGTTACTTATGGGTTAGGAGCACAGAGTGTATTATCCATTACTGATGCCATTTGCAGCATGAAAACTCCGGCAGTACTAACTATAGCAGCATAACTAAAGGGAGAGAACCAGAATTTAACACAGCCAACAGGCAAGCCTGAGTAAATAAGAATGTTTTTAGCCTAGACCAGTCCAAATGTACAACAAACTACATGTACGGCAGTTGTTATATTCCAGTATCTGATGAATTCCAACACAGACACTCGTCATTATACCTAATGAGGTGACGATTAGATGATCCCTATGATGGATTGGAACCCTGTTGTTCCTGCATTGCGCCCTAGGCACCAGCTCTCCTGGGACACTGTTCAGGCTCATGCAGATAGGAAAGTGAGTGAATGAGTGAATCATTAGGTGATCACCTGAACCAAATGTTATCTACTGAGGAAAAGACACATGAAAGCTGAAATATGTATTTTTTTACATAATAACATTAGTATAGTTTTGTTAAAAATAAATCTAATATAATTTTTATTATTTGTACTATTAATTGAGGTCACTCAATTCTTCATTGAAAACACAGCAGTTTTTTTGTTATTTTGGCCAGTTGTCATTTACAAAAAGTACTCTTGCTATTGAGGCAAATATATATTTTTATTTGGAATTTGTCAGTAATTTATAGAATAAAAATGTTTCAAACACATACAGTGCAGTGCAAATAGTAACATTTTGCAGTGGCCTCTTAATTTTTACCAGAGACCTAGTTAATGTTGTTCCAGGGTCATCAGTGAATGAGATCTGCATGTAACACACTCCTTCAGTCACAGTCAGAAAGAACATTAGTACCTTCATCATCCAGTTGTCCAATTTCGAGATTATGTTAGTGTTTAATTATGCTCATTGCTCATTCAGTGGACTTAGGGTATGGATTTTATTGTCAGCCTAGATCAGCATTTGTAGCTGGAACAGGTCATCACTAAGGTGCTGGGAAAAACATCCTCAGAAATTCCATCGTCACATCCCAAAGGTGCTCTATTAGATTGAGGTCTGGTGGCTGTGGAGGACATTTGAGTACAGAGAACTCACTGTCATATTTAAGAAACAGTTTGATATTATTTTAGTATTGTGACATTGTGTGTTATCCTGCTGGAAGTAACCACTAGAGGATTGTACAATGTGGTGATAAAGGGATGGACATGCAGCCACAATAAAGGCATTCAAACTATACTCAGTTGAAATTATGGGGCCCAAAATGTGCCAGGACAATATCCCCCACACTATTAGCAGCAGCCTGACAATTCATACAAAGCAGGATTCATGCTTTCGTGTTGTTTATGCCAAATACTGATTTTGAGACTCATCAGACCAGACAACATTTTTCCAATATTTTACTATCTAACTTTTGAGGAGCTAATTGTTCTTAGCTGATAGAAGTGCACCCAGTGTACTGCAGCAGCCCATCTGATTAAAAGTTCAGTGTTTTGTGCATTCAGTGATGCTCTTCTGTTCTATTGTAACGAGTGGTTATTTGAGTTATTGTTGACTTTCTCTCAGCTTAAACCAGTCTGGCCATTCTCATCTGATGTCTGCCATCAACAAGGAATGTTTTACCCAGATAAAATCCACTCACTGGATCCACTCAATGTCCCTAGAGAAGACATTGTTTAAAAATCACACTAGATCAGATGTTTCTTAAATAATCAGACAGTCCAACACCAGAAATCATGCCACATGCAAAGTAATTAAAATCAGCTTTGATCCCATTATAATACTTAGTTTGACATTGTTTGCATGCCTTATTGCACTCTTTTTCTGTCATGATCTGCAAATTAACACTAACGAGCAGCCGAAGGGGCATTCCAATAAAGTGACCACTAAGTATAGACACAGACTATTGCTGACCAGATGTCACTTGGCTGGATGACACTGACATAGTAACAGGGGAAAACACAATTAAATAAAAGCTTATTTTGCTTAATTAGCTTTTCACTAGTCCTCTGAAAAATCATGTCAGCATATAGCCTATAGCTAATTGTATAGTGCAGCCACCAGGACACGACATAGAAACGTCATTTTGTGCAAACAAAAACCAACAAACTTAATTTCATCACCAACCCAGTGACGAGCACATCAGTCCAGTGGGACTTCTCTGATGACGTAGCAGCCTTGATTCAGTCTGATTGTGTTTGCCATCCCATGGAAAGCTTTCAGGCATATAAAGCAAGACGAGGCTGCTGAGGACATTCAAAGAGCAACCAGTCCTGGAGCAAATACGTTAAAAATCTTCTAGAATCTTTCTCCAGGTAACTAAGAAAAATTATCATCTGGTTCAGTACCACGGTCAGCGATCCAAGCAGGGCCACTCGCTCATCCTGACCATCCTGAGCACAAGTAAGTCTATTTATTGATCAGCTAGAAAACATCACATGCTTTTCGGAGGAAAATAGCAGTTTTGCCTGGGTGTTTAAGTTGCTGTTGGTGCTTTAGAGTACAGAGAAAACTTCGGAACATGAACACATCGAATTAGTATGAACTTTTTATTGGCCTTATTTTCATTGCACAACATGGACTACGTGATTTAAGTTTAATATTTCCCATTGCTTATTTGAGCACACGTGAATTCTTCTTTTTTTAAATGCACATTTGTTCTGATGTTTGATCTGTCGTTAATGCTTGACGTTGCTCACGTATCGCATTTCAACACACCAACACGTTTTGGTTGCAATTCAAAGATGATTGATTCAAAGGTGAGGTATGTATAGGTTGTACAGAATGCAATCTCGGTAAGCAAACATTCAACAAGCACGAAAGGACAGCTGGGAATTTGCCTATGTCTATTACTAACATGTTTTGTTGTGGTGGTGGTGGTTTTTAATTACTTATTTTAGTTTTTTTATCATTATTTTTTTTTTAATAAGCTATTGTTGCTTCTTAATCTTTCGGTCGTGGATCTTACTTATTAAGCGATGCAAGGGATTGAAAAGTGCGAGTATCTGTGCAGGTCCAAGGCGATGTTACATAGGAGCGCGTCTCAGCTGCTGCTCCTCGTAGCGATCTGCAGCGTCTTTTACACTCGGACTCTCAGTTTGCCGCTTGCTTCTGCACGGTAAGAAACCGCCTACAAAACTACGCTTTTGCTGTCAACGTTTGCATTCCACTTTGTCTTTTTTTGTGTTCTACTTTTGGAACATTATTGCGGTGCCGCTTATTGAGATGGGCTGGTGGGAATTGTTCCGGTGTTCATCTGTATAGGTGTAAAGAAGCTCTGAATGCATGTTTAGAATATTCTTTCAGTAACTGTACGCTTTCGAGCTAATCACTGTCTGTAATAGCTTTGAAGGATGAAAAGTCTAAAGTGCAATGTTTGTCGTTCAAAGTGTGATCGGCATTGATTTATAATCATTTAACGCAAAACTCGCACAGATCGTGACTGCTCATTTGAACATTACCAGTAACCGGTAAGACCGGTGTGTTTGTGTGCAGAGGAGCGCGACACGCGGACGGTCTGTTCACCAGCGGCTACAGCAAACTGCTGGGACAACTCTCGGCCAGGCGCTATCTGGAGTCTCTGATCGGCAAGCGAATTAGGTAAATAAAGAGATTACACACCGATATATACTCCAAATCTGCAAATCACTGTCAGAGGCTGCTTCACTGAAATAACGGTCAGTGCGATGGTATTATTTATGTGCAGTATGACATCCTGTTAAGATGGTAAACTAAAATTTACAAACACTTCATGCAACGTATATAAGGAGGTTTCACTACTAGATTATCCCTGTTTGAACAATTACTACGCTAATTAAAATTTTCCTTCACATTTCAATGTACTTTTCAGTGTACCGAATACAAAATTAATACAAACTCTTGAATCTTCACTGGATGTGACCCCAGCATGACAGATATTTACATATCGTTTTTATTTTTTGTAGCTGCTATACAGAGGTGCATATAACTCACTGTTTCTAACATTTCAGTAATGAACTGGAGGAAGATCAAATGCCAATGAAGCGTCACTCTGATGCAATATTCACAGACAACTACAGTCGATTCCGCAAGCAAATGGCTGTCAAAAAATACCTGAACTCTGTATTAACAGGGAAAAGAAGGTAGGTATAGATAATGACTAACCCCATAATCAGTACATGTTATTCCACAGTTGATGAATTGGGACATCAACATACAATATTTTGCTTTTTATTCTGTAATATTAGTATAATCTGCTGCATGACTTGTTTTTGCCTTGTACATGTTTTCAGTCTAGAAAACCCTTCCAATCAGCAAGAAGATCCTACTGGAGGAGAAACCACCTACCAGGAGAGCTATGATGATATCACTGTAAATGAACTTCTAAATCATATACCAATGGTAAGTCAGAGACGTCTCAAATTTGTATTATGCAAAAATTTTTACTTATTTAACTCAGCACCCTGCATCCTTTTGGTTTATTACCTGTGCTGTATTTCTGTGTGAATGAATACAGCCATCAGTCATGCTTCTGCTTTCTCTCTGTCCTAAATAATTGCTATAATTTCTGCTACTGTTCTATTTTTTCTGTCTTGGGGATTATGTGTAAGCACCATATATCAATTAATTGTGATTATTCTTTCTCTCCCTTTCCCTTTGTCTGTTTTTTTTACCTAGCCACTCTGAGGATGACTGCTTGATGAAACATAATTATCAGCAACCATAATGGACATTCCACATAGACTCTAGTAAAGGATAGCAGTAATTATTTCTGAGAATTGTCTCAACATAACTAAAATGACATGTGGTTACCTATAAAGTAAATGTTTACATTGTATATAATGTATACAGTCTGGGAGATGTATTTGAAGATTTGGCCTAGAAACAGACACGTTTCATTCCATATGTTCTCTGTTAATGATAGATCAATAAATGCATTGAAATTAATTATTGACTGGCATAGTGCAATTAGAGAAAGAGCATTCGAACCTGAAGACTACAAGCGGAGCATCACACATTTGCACTGAGCAATGAACGACTATGTAACATGCTCAAGTTCAATGAATTGTGTAAATAAGAAAAATTTTATAAATATCTATTGCTTTTCTTTTTTCTGAATATCCGCAACACAAGGAGACTTTCTGGGTTGAATGGAATATGGGTGTTGAAGAAACTTTATTTTTGCCATTAGAGAATTATGAGAATAAAAGTTTTAAGAGTCATTTAAAATTTCGGCTGCACTCATTGTATGGAATTATGACCCATTAAGCACAGACAAGAAATGTACAGTACCACATGACCACATATGACATATTGTCCACAATTGGACCAAAAAAAAATCAACATTGGATTTGTCACTTCATTTTAATCTTTGGAAGCTGTGGCATATTGTAGACTTTACACCCTGTTCCCCATCCAAAAAAGTGGTTTGTTGGATGCTACCCTTCCAAAACAAACATTGCTGCTAAATGTCTTTGAAATGTAGAAGTGTCAACTTAGCATTCCAGTAAAGCTGCCATATACTGCTATTTATCAAGTGTACGGTGAGGTCACAATAAATAACTTGCCACTGTAGACAATAGATGCTTCATTCAGTTGTTTGGGTTTTTTTGTTTTTTTTGGGAGGGGGAGAGTTGTTTTTTAATTCTGTGTACAAAGTGTATTCTAACAAGGAGAAATAAAATATTGAGATATTATTATATATGGTCATTATAACATTGCTAAAACAATGGTATATCTAATCTAATATTGGCCTAATATTTTTGGAAAGTACTGTATACGCTGTATCAGTACTACAATCATGTCAAATGTTATTGTTAAAAGGGAGAGAACTAGACCTCGCTCCCTGATCCTATCAAACAAGACACAAGCTATGGGGCCAGCTTTAAAACAGCCATTAAGTTCTACTTTTCATAAAGAGTGAGAAATGAGAAAATATTGAATTAGTAAAACTGTAAATTAACATCCATCTCTGAAAATGTGAGAAAAAAGATTAAACTACAAGAAACCTGAAGTATGTTAAAATGCATAGCTAATTTCCAGACTGTAATTGTAATTGTAGTCCAATCATTTCTTCAACGTTTGGTTAATACAGACAGAGAAATGTAAGGAGGGTCACCTAATGCAGCACGTGATCTTTGTGCTAAACAGATCCAGACTCCAAGCCACTGGGAACCATGGTTTAGTTATTGTTTAGGCTTTCTAAGTATAGTAGTCTGGTTTCTTTAACCTTACAAAAACATAGCTATTTTAAATTGCCCAAAGGTATATGAGTGAGTGTGGAATATCGAGCAATTAACTGATGTCATATTAGGGGGGATTCTGGCACATACTCTGAATTCACTGGGTCCTTGATTAGGACCAGGCCATTACATAAGATTAAATTAATGAATTAAATGCAATTTATTAAAAGCAGATGCCCGATGAGTCAGTGTGTTCACTAATGTCACGAGTGGCCTTCGAAAACTGAATCATAAATGTCAGAGGCTGTGGAATGTCAACTCAAACATTCACATAAGAGGGTGTTAATTACCAGGGTTTTATAATTAGAACTCATGTCTGATTCATGTCATGGTAAATTAACACTCATTTTCTCTTTGACCTGGAAAGTAATGAATAAGCAGTTAGACATATATTTGGGTGGACAATACACTGACAATTAATGTGAATATCCACGGTTAGATTTTCCTGCAGGCACATGGCAGATGAATATTCCATTTAGAGCAACGAAATTGCACCATATACTTCCGTGTTTAATTTTAAGCTTAAACCCTTTGCAATTTTTGTAATTGTCTATGATCAACCCTGAATAGTAAGACCTGAACATTCAGATCAGGTAGACCATTATTTGGATGTCTTATGAAATCACACAGATCTTATGAATTTGATCAAATTGAATAAAAGCATATCAGCCAGTTATCATTTATTTGGTTTATTCATTGTTTGGAAAAGCCACAAGACATAATGGCTATAATATGACAAAATGCATAGTTATCACAGAGGAACCAGCCAAAATTGACTGGAAGACAACTGGGAAGTTGGGAAGCAGAAACCATTAGAAGTTGGCGGTCATAATCACTGTCAAAAGTCAAAATATGATTTAATTCTATAGTGCTTTTCACAACAAAGCATTGTCTTAAAGGAGCTTTATAAATACAGAGGCCCACAGCCCCAACTAAACATATCTATGGTGACAGTGGGAAAGGAAATCTCCTTTGTTGTAAATGTAATGAGGAAGGGACCTTGGGTCCCTCAGAAAACCTTCTCGATCAGCCTAGATGTTATATGTAAGAAATAAACTAAATTACCTAAATAACTCATGAATAAAATTTCCCATGCATAGAAGCCTAACAATATAGTTGAAATAGAGAATATAATAAAAATAAAATACATTCATTCATTAAAGAAAAAATATAAAACTAGAGAATATAATACAATAAAGGATATATACTAAATAAACTTATGTACCTAATAAAATGGAGCACATGAGTTGACTTTCAGGTTGCTTTATTTGTACCCAATGGTACACTACAATGTTTGTGGATACCCATTTTAGTTATTAAGCTCTGATATTTCATCCAATTTCATCCTGGATCTTAAACAAAAAGTGGCAGGAGAATGGGTTAAGCCAAATACCCCAGTGAATCCCAATATGACACATTTACAGATATTTGCTGAGATTTTTGCCAGCTGACTAAAAAAAGTCCACAGATAGTTGGTGCAGAACTTGGCTGGCTTGCACAGAAACTTGATTCTAAACTCCATTAGATATCTTGAAAATGTGCTGGAATACCAAATGGAAGCCAGTGCATATTGTCTAACATCAGTATGTGACCTGACAGAAATGTTCCAAAATCTATTGCATTTTAAGATAAACAAAGACTTTTGTCAAGCAAAGGTTGATTGTTTTGAATTTTTTGGATGTCCACAAACTTTTGTCTATATAGTGTAGATTTTGTTTGCAATAAATGATTCATCCATCTTAACACATAAACAGCACAGATAATAGAAAAATATGCATGGTATGGGGCTGGGTCAGTACAGTGCCCTTGACAAATGGCAGCATTAATGCAGAAAAGTATATTGACATTTTAGAGCAACAAAATCTGCTTGCAAGTCGTTATTCAACAAGACAATACAAGACCACATGCTACACACATTACAAAGGCATGGCTGTGGAAGAAAAGAGTACGGATACTGGACTGGCCTGCATTCCTGACCTGTTCCCAACAGAGAATGTGTGGAGACTTTTTCTATGAAAAATGCTAAAATGACAACCTTGTGCTGTTGCAAATCTTAATACATATTTGCAGGAGGAATGAGACAAAATAACACCTGAAACACTAGATCACTTAGTATCCTCTGTGCTAAAATGGTGAAAACACTGATGGCAAAACTATAAAGTGATAAATGCTTTACCATCTCAACATTTTTTGGAATGTGTTGCAGATCTGAAATTTAGGAATGGATATTAATTAAATAATATAACGAAGCTGACCAGTCAAAATATGAAATATTTCAGCTTCATACTGTCTGCTTGTCCCGTACAGTCCCAACTTTTTCTGATTTAGGTTTAAAATTGATTTAGCAATGATATGGTGATTACACATTTATAATTGTTTGTTAGTGTCTTTGTTAAAATATGAACAGAAAGTACAGGAAATACATAAACAAAATAGACATAGACAAAAAATGGCTTCTTGACATCCCCAAAAAGTGGTTTCTTGGTTGCTACCCTTTCAAACAGAGCATTTCTAATCACGCATCTTTTCTACATTGGTAGCATGTTTTGCTATAATAAAATTTTACATGTTCTCCCCATGTTTCCTCTGAGTACACCGGTTTCCTCCAGTATTTCAAAGACACAAGTTCATTTGGCATTTCTAAAATGTCCCAGTGTGAGTAAGTTTTTGAGTGAATGTTCATGTGACATTGTTAATACCCTTTAGCTCACAGTACCACCACTGACCAGGTAATATTTGGGTAGTGGATCATTGTCAGAACTGCTGGTGATGGTGGGTCAGCATGTGTTAGTGGTGAGTTAGTGTGTGTTGTGCTGGTATGTGTGTATCAGATACAGCAGTGCTGCTGGAGTTGTTAAACACCTTAGTGTCACTGCTGCGTCTGATCCACTAGCCACCAACGTTCTGTAGGCAGCGTCATGTGAGCACTGATGAAGGATTAGAGGATGACTGACACGAGCTGTACAACAACAGAGGCGCTCCTGTCTCTGACTTTACATCAACAAAATGGAGTAATATGGCAGATGTGTCAAGTATAGTGCACAGTAAGTGAACACAGGGTCTAAAAACTCCAGTAGCACTGCTGTGTGTGATCCAATCAAACCAGAAAAACACACACTAACACAACATCATCACATAAGGGCCACTGCAGTATTGAGAATGATCCACCACCCAAAAAGATCTTTGGTGGTGGTCCTGTGGAAGTCCTGGCCATAAGAGAGCAAAGCAAAGTTATGTAAACAAAGTATAAAATACACCTGCAAACCATAACCATGTTCTGGATGCAAGTTTGGTGTCCACAAACATTTGGCCACATAGTGTAGTTTCGTATTTGTTATACTCAGCTGAAACATTTCTCTTTTTATATTTGATCTCACTGAAAGGTTGACATAAAATTTTATACAAAAATTGCAAGCCACAATTTAAACAAGAATGTGACTTAAGAATTGCAAGATCATGTCGATAGGTACAGAGAACTTGTGTGAGGACTGAGGAAAAAACACCATCTCTTCTGATTAGCTTTAATTCCATGCTATGGTATTAAAATCATTATCTTATGCTATTTTCAATAAATCTTAATATGTCAAGTATGAAACCATTTCATTATGTGATATACAGTTCAGATGCTGGATCATGTAGCCCACCATATGGAGACCAGCAGGTCATTAGTACTTATTATAGCTGGGCTAAATGGACCTGCGGAATGCTAAGCGTAAAAATAGACAGAACTCTGTCCACTACACAGACCAGACTCCACCGTTCTGGTAATTGCTGCCATACCACTTTCCCTCTGTAGAAATGGCCTGCCAGAACCACTATTTTGTGTAAGTGCATGTGTGCAAATTCAGCATGTTTGTAGTTCATCTTTTCACTTCCGTTATGTATGTAATTTTCCCTCTCTGTGATGTACTGTACGTTAAATCAAAAATGCTTTTTGTGTAATATATGACATTTTCATATAACCACAAGAGACATAGGTTTTATTTAAATGTCCCACCCACATGGCTTCCCATAAAATGGTATTTCCCAGTTTCTATGCACAAATGTATCTTTCAAGAAAGATTTGCCAAATTGCTTTGGAAAGGCAGTCGTGCCATCTCTCCCAAAGAATCTGTCTTAGCTGATATTACACCCACCTCTTTGCAGCACAGACATAGAGTCTCCAGAGGACAAATATGGTTAGAAACACTTTAGATAAGTTGCCCAAGGTGCCCAAAATGTGGCTGGTGATTTTAAATGATTTGAGAAAATCTAGAACTTGTGCGTAGATGTTAAAATCAACATCTCAGAGACAAAGACTCAAAGTCAAAGCAATAGCATATTTCTTTAGCAATTTTTACAACATTCATTCATTTACTGCCTTTCTTATCCACTTGATCCTTGACATAGTCGTTGGAGAGCCGTTGCCTAGAGGCACAGGGCACAGTGCAGGAACAAACCTACACATGGAGTCAATCTACTATTAGGCAAATACTCTCACACACTCATACATACACTGGGGCACTTTAAGAGCACCAGTTAAATTAAAGCAAGTCTTAGGACTGTGGAAGTAAATTGGAACACCATGAGTAAACCCACAGCCTTTTAAAACCCTTTAAATGTGAGGAAGAAACCTTGGGAGGACCCAGACCTAAGGTCCTTTGACAGCTTAGTTGTTACAACCGTAACCATACCCCGTTAACGATTCAAATGTCAATAATTGATCATCGAGCACACTTGCATCTGAACATGTAAACATTAGCACTTACTAACTGAGCTCTGTAATGCGGAAATGGTGGAAACAAGACGCAGCGTACAAAAACAAAACTGGTGTTTATTGGAGTAATGGACAGGCAGAATCAGCATCAACAAACAGTTCAGGGTCATACACAAAAATGCAAATAAGTAATCGGCAGATGTAATCCAATAAAGGCGAGATGAAACCAGAAGCACAGTAAGTCGGTGATAATCCACAACAGTATAAAGCGCTTAGAAACGAGGTGAGAGCCACGAGACTTAGCAAAGAACTAATAAAGAACAGGTGTGTGTTGGGAAGGATGGTGATGAGGAGAGTGTGATAGGCTGGGTTTGATTTCCTGAGCGGTCTGTATTTGTGATATGCTCATTTGCACTGTCCCTCGTTGGCATTATTTTATCTAATGTTCTATGTTCAGTGCTGTTATTTACAAGAAGTAATTCAGAATTTTGTTTCTTCTTTCTGCAGATGCTAATTAGTTATTTTGTACTCTGCTAAGCTGAATTTGTGTTCTACGTAATTTCATTTATTTGTTTGATCCTCAGGATTTTGATTCTATGCTCAGAAATGTTGACTTCATTTATTTATATAAAAGGGCAGATATTTATTGGATTATTTATTTATATGGTTTTTGGAATATGTGAAATTGCTTACATTTGGTTTTTTTTGTTTGTTTGTTTGTTTTTTTACAATTCAAACTTTATGATGAAAAATCAAAAATCTCCACAAAAAGCAAATTCTTTGGCATACATGTATCTGGCTATGCCTGCCTTTTTTAAAACATGTTTTATTGAGGAGCATGTTTTATTTGTTTTGTTAATAAAAAATATTGGAATTAAATTAATCCTGGATTGTTTCAAGTAGTCACATGGTAAAGGAAAAAAAATGTGTAGAAAAAAAAACAAATTGAGATGTATCGATAATCATTGTCCTCTGATTCGTAATCGAATCGTGAGGTGCCTAGAGATTCCCACCGCTAATGTGCAGCATATGGTTTTAAATTGTCTTACAGATCTTACAGTCATAAGTTGTTCTAGAAGCTCAACGTACTTTTCTGCAGTAATGCTGACATTACAGAAGTGTAAATGACTTTCGTACGGGTACTGACATATCCCCATACCATGAGAGACCCTGGCTTTTGGACTTGTTGATGTGACGCCGGATGGAAAATGGCGGAAGCTAACGCAGGGAGTGAAGAGGCAGAAGATCTGGGAATAATCCAAACAGTCCAAGGCATAAAACAGCGAGATCAAAATAGAAACCAGAGGGCGAGACGAGCTGTGTAGTCGGAAGGCAGAAAAAACGGGTCAAACTAGATAGGTAATGCGATTCGGAGATTGAGATAACGCTTAGTATTAGGAAAAAAACAAGTAACTTAGCAAGGGAGAGGGGAGGAAGTTGAGGATATAAAGGGGTGCGGTGACGAGGATCAGGGGTGTGTAATTAATAAGAGGGTGCTAATGAACGAGTGCTAGCTTGGGTGTGGTAGTGCAGTAGCCCTAAGTTGCCCCAGGCCCAACTGTTTTGGAATATGTTACAGGCCTGAAATGCAGGAATTGGGGTTTATTAAAAAGTAAAAAAGTTAAATGACAGATAAATGGCCAGATAAAACTGTCAAAGTAAATATAAGACAACATTTTCTGATTTGGGTTTGTACATGTAAGAATAAAAGTAAATTGCCTGAATAATACATTTATAAATATAGTTTAAATATGCATGAGCTATAAGAATAATTATAATAGAGAATATAATAAAAATAAAATGCATTAAAATAAAAAATATATACAATAATACATTATAAACATCATACATTATTATGATGAATACAATAAATTAAAAAATACAAAACTAATGAAAACAGTGTAATATATATATATGGATCTATAGGGATATGGTCTAATGTCAAATTGACAGTCTCTAAAGAAAGTTTTTCTTTCTTTAATTTCTTACTGGTGACACTGTGTCACAGTGGTTAGCGCAAATGCCTCACTGCTGCAGAGTGTCTGTATGTGTGCCCTCCAGGTACTTCAGTTTCCCATCACACTGAAAAATAGATTTTATTTTGATTATCTCTAGCATGTACCAGTGTGTGCACCCTATTATGGATTGGCGCCCTGTCTGGGGGCTTGATAAGGCTGCCTGGCTCCCCATGACCCTGACATGAATGAAGCATGTATAAAAATGAATGAATGGACTGAATTTTTAATTTAAGTCTTAAGTCTTAAATTTAAGCAGGTATCAGCATTTTGATGTACCTTAATAACAAGCTCCATATGTCTGTGTTATTGTGGACAGGGAAGCTGAAGACCATTAGTCCCTCATAACAGGTATCAATTATATACTAAGAAAATTTACTTAATAGAATTTTCCGATGTATTAAGAGAAGAGAAATATCTTCACTGAGGAAAATGTATGTTTTTTTACATTGAATCTATAGTAGTAAAAAAATAGGTTCTTTGTCTTAGATGGTGTGTTTAACCTTAAAATGTGTGTGTGTTTTACCAGAGATAGTGTAAGCATGCAGTTTAGAAAAATACACAGGTTCTACTAAATGCTTTTTCAAAGGAGCTAATATGCAGTTTAAAAAATCTATTAAATATTACAACATGGACCCCCAAGCAGTTTTCCTTTTAAAAGGTCAATACTGAGATTAAATATCTTGCACGGTAGAGCAAATGATTAAATATCTTATATTTTTTCGACACAGTCTCACACTTGCAAATGTAATGTGCCAATGCATTTCATTTGAAATGTTACAAATGGTTAAGCATAGGCATAGGCCAATTTAATTTCAGTCCCAGATATAGGGAAGAGATACAGAAAATCCAGTAACGATATAGGGAAGGATGCAGAAAATCCAGTAACTACACACATATGGAACAAAATATTGTGGATGAACAATCCAAAGTCATCCAAACCACATTTAGCCTCTGGGCTACAGATGGATGCCACCATGCAGGACCAGTGACAGTACTTCCAGCTACACACTGACATTTGAGATGAAAAGCAGAGTCCCTGAGGTGGTAAGATTGGCAGAGCAAGTTGAGTATGATGCATCTCCACCTGGTGCTGCTGGACTACAGGCACTAATAACTATTCTGTCATTCTAATATTGTTTCCAACAAACTCTTGTCAACTCCATTGTCTAATTCTGGGATATCTTAGCAACCAACTTTGAAGGCTGTTTCTTTACTTTTACTAGCTTAGCTTGCACTTTATGATTGTTAAATTATTAAATGATTGTTATGTCTTGAACCAGTATACTTAGACAAAGTCCTGTTTGAGAAAATGCACTTGACAATAAACCCAATAAGACTAGTTGATATATTGCTATACTTTTGTCTCTTTGCTTTTTTTAAGTCTACTGATGCCTCTTTTTGAGCCTGCCTTACCAGTGCATCGCGACGGCACAGACCCACTGAAGTACTTGCGCACAACATGTTTTTTGTAAATAAACTTTTTCTTTTTTTAACTTCATTATTTCTTTTCATGGGACACCTATGAAGATATAACACTTTGATACAATGTAAGGTAGTTAAGCTACAGCTTGTATAACAGAGTAAATTTGCTGTGCCCTAAAAATAACTCAACACACAACCATTAATTTATATACCACTGGCAACAAAAGTGAGTGCACCCCTAAGTGAAAATCCTAATTGCGCCCAAAGTGTCCACATTTTGTGACACTATCATTATTTTTCAGCACTGCCTTAACTCTTTTGGGCATGGAATGGAGTTCACTAGAGCTGAACAGGTGGCTGCTGGAATCCTCTTCCTCTCCTCCGTGACGACATCACAGAGCGGGTCGATATTAGAGACCTTTCATTTGAGAATAGACTTTATATATGGATATATGCTTGACCTTTACCTTCAGTTTCTTTAGAAAGGCAGTTGTCGTCTTGGAGGTGTGTTTTGGGTTGTTGTCATGTTGAAGACACACTGCCTTGTGCCCTAGTTTCCAAAAGGGGGGTTCATGCTCATTCTCTGCTTCAGTATGTCACAGTACATGTTGGCATTCATGGTTCGATCAATGAACTGTAGCTCCCCAACGCCAGCAGCACTCATGCAGCACTCACCTACCGCCACACATGCTTGATACCATCTGAAGCATAGCTTATCCGAAGCAAGTTTATCTTGGCCTTATAAAATTCCACTTTTTCTGTCTTTTAGCATATCTCAGCCTTTTGTGTACCTGAAGAGTGTAACTTGTGTACAAGGAAAAGATTCAAAGTCTATTTGCAGTGGAGTATAACTATAACTTAATCAGGATGAGCCCAGAGTAGTGATGGAGGACTGTTTACTGTCCATCACTTTAGAACCATCCGCCACCACATTTGCCTTAAGGTGGTCTCACTTACAAAGTATGTCTAGGTTATTAATAGTCTGAATGAGAACTGAATTCTGAAGGATTTTCTCACTGACAAATCCCCTGTGTTTATATACAGGAATTACATTTTGGTGCCTGATTCAGAGGGGACCATGCTGACCTGGACAAGGGCTACTGAGAACATTGTACTGGTCAGTCAGCCAAGGCCAGACGGCTCAAAGGTAACCATTTCAATTCTACTTCTTTTCTTGAAATCATTATTCATTAGCACAAATAACACAAGATTCTCAAAAGATATGGAGCCACTATGAGGAACCATCAGCACCTGGCACGTAAGTATAATGCCACAGAATATGTGTTAGACATCATTCACTGACCATGATTGTATGATGTGTGCATATGTAGAAGAACTGTGGTACACAGAATAAAGTTCCCATGTAACGGTCTGTCCAAACGGACACATACATGCTTTACAGTCATATTTATTAGTATTACGTAGAAAACTTTAAATTGAACCAGGTTAGCTTATATTGCTGTGTGCAAAAACAGATGACTTGAGGACAGAGACCACTGGTACACCTTTGGACAACAGAGCCAGGTCTCAATGCCAATTCAATTTAATTCAATTCAATTCAATTTTATTTATATAGTGCTTTTTACAACGTTGCATTGTCTTAAAGCAGCTTCACAATATTATATTATCTTAAAAGACCAATCCCAAGTTAAGCAAAGCCTAGGGTGACAGTGGCAAGAAAAATGCCACTAAAATGGTAGGAAGAAACCTTGGGAGGACCAAGACTCAACAGGGGACCATCCTCCATGGGTGCCCTAGATGTTAATTAAATAAATACAAAAATATATGAAACTATAGCAAAATTAGGTTAATAAATAAATAACAAATTAATAATAAAATTTAAATTAGTAATAGAAAAAATTGAAAATGAACTAAATTTTGTAAAACAAAATAAATTATAAAATGAGTCCTTAGTGGGAGGTCCTTGGCGTCACATCGTCTCCTAATGTCAAACCGGTGGAGGGAGTTCCTGCACTCTGGTGAGACCTGCCTCCGGTGTTGAAGATAATCAGAGCGAAGCCGAGCCAGAAGAACATCTAAGTGCGTGGAAAAGAGAAATTGTAGTTAGTGATGTGTTAGGAGCACAGAGTCTATTATCCATTATTGTTGCCTTGTGCAGCATGAGAACTCCGGCAGCACTACTATAGCAGCATAACTAAAGGGAGAGAACCAGATCTTTTCCTTTCCCCAGATAGCAGCTTTTAAACTTTTAAAATCAGACTTACCTACGACGTATATCTCAGAACCAAAGCACACCAAGCCCAAATCTCTCTCTCTCTCTCTCTCTTTGAATTGTGATGGTACAGGGGCTGAGGTATCGGACTGTGGACCTAAAGACTTTAGGAGTTCCTCTACTAAATGACAGATGGACTCTGATCTGGAGCTTTGACCGTCCCTTTTTATTGAAAACGTTAAAACGCCACACAGGGAACCTTAGATCACGGCCGGGACACAAAGCAGATGCTATTAAAACAAAATATAGACCTATGAAAAATAGGGACGTGTTCTGTTCGTACATAATTCCGTCGTTTCCAATTCACACCCTCTGGCTAAAACTTCCTGTTCCGTGACCGGCCCCATTGTGAGAGCAGAGACGCATTCATCCTGCAGCGACGCTGCCTGGCTCCCGTTCGTTTTCTATAGAGACGAGCATAAAAAACTTGAACAAAAGAGCGAGAGCGGTCAGGAGAAAAAGCGCGGGGCGTTTATTGGCAATCGGATCGGTCGACGTGATTACAGCGCTGCTGGAGATGCCTATGATTGCTTAGTGACCCCGGAGTCCAAACGTATTGTTAGGACAGAGGAAAGACGTGCAGTGCAGCTCGTAATCCCGTCTCCTTGTGGAGGGCTCGACATTTTTGCACCGTCTTGCATCTCAGAAATCAAACATACACAGAACCTGTCTGCATCTGCTCGGTACACGTCTCAGCACCAGACCAGCTCTAATTCCGTCTCTCTCGCCTTGGGCTTGAATTACGAAGTGTTGTGTGTGTGTGTGTGTGTGTGTGTGTGTGTGTGTGTGTGTTTCCAGTAGGACTCTCTACGTTTCCACAGATACCTCCCAGGCCAGAGTGGCAGCAGTAACTATAGAAACAGTGATGGAGAACAGTTGTGTAGAGTAACAGGATTAGCGTGAAGCGAGTGGCTCCTCTTGCATTCGTACAGGCGTAGATAAGAGCCTGTTCACCCGAGAGCGTCCCGCACAATTAGCTCGCCCGTTCCGCGAATGCAGCCGTACTTCCTGTGAGAGGAGTCACTTCAAAGTCGTGGCGAGGGGGGGGGGACTCGAGAAGCTTTGTTTTTAATTCTGCCTTTCTCTCCCCTTTTCTCTCCGTGACAGGGTGTTTTGTTCGTAGAGCGAGCCAGCCGGGAGTGCAGACCGGACCCAAAAGAAAACTGTGCCAATTCCGTCGGTTCTTTTCTTTCTTTCCTCCCGTCGATGTCTTCGCTGTTCATCGCAGCTTCGTTTGTTGTGCCGGTTTATGAATGCACTTTTTATCTCATGCGTGATCTCGTGTTCGTTTTTTTACTTTCCAAGCTCCTGAACTCCCACGGCCCGTCTGTGGGTGCATGAACCAGGCCCGCGACGCCTAGAACCGTAACGATGATGCTCTACCATCTATAAGCTGTTCCGCTGTTGTGTTGATAAAAGTGGTCAAGCTTTGAGTTTAGTGCACGTTACTCTGCTAGAGCGGCTTATCGGAGTTCAAAATGCATGCTCTGTGGAAAAACACTGGAAACGCTAAATCATGAGGAACATTCCACCGGACTGCATGATACCCAGGGCCGGGCGATACGATGTAGATACTGCAATATACGAACACCATGACTCCACTAAGTATTGTAAAAGCATCGTCAGGCATCAGTGCTTTTATAACTTCATAAAGTCTATTTTTGTACCAGCTGTTTCATTTTCCCTCTTTTCCCACCTAAATTTATTTTATTTCGTTGCAAATTGGGGATAAAAACAAATACTTCTCCCTTTCCTACACATCTATGGAGATTTTCCAACCAATCTGATTCCAGTTATGGAGAAATAAAGACACAGAAGCAAGGGAGAAACTTTATCATAGAAAACTCAAACCAGAACTAAAGAACTAAAACAATCTTAAACAGTTCTGCTTATATACGGTTCATCCGAGGTTGTAACCATAATACCAATTATACTAAGAGATAAAAATCAGTCTTATATACAGTCGATTCCGGTTAATAGGACCACCGGTTAATGGGACCAGCCGCTTATTCAGACCAAATCCTAAAGTA
>JAVSBV010148501.1:0-15527 GCA_033117975.1 Parotocinclus spilosoma | reverse complement strand
AGACACGTGACAGTGCTTAACGAATATTGCAATTTTCTTGCAAACGGTACATGATACAGATATAATGAAAACATATTCGTGTCCAGCATGTTAAAATCTACTTGTTTCACAAAAAACTTTAGAGGAAACAAAATGTTCATACAAATTTGTTAACCAGTGTAATTAAACACTTTTTTTACTGTAGTTGTCACTGGTTGCAGGTATGCATCACTTAACGTAGACAATATGTTGTGTAAAATTGCACATTAGGCGATATGGACTTTGACGATCCACCATGTTCCATAATTAAATAATTAATTTTCTTTCCACTTAATCCTGTCAGAGTCACAAGAGGTGCTTCTTAAAGGCATAGTTCGCAAAGGCAGAAATAATCATAAATTGGGCATCAATCCGACCATCATATTATTTAGCATATTTAGCAATGTAATATGGGATACTATTGTATACTGGCATTTACTGTCAAAGTCTTATTTATTTTATTTAAAAAAAATGTATTTCAATAGCTCTTGTATTTATACCACTATAGCACAACAGAGCATTGTCTCATAGCAGCTATACAACAGCTATACAACTTGGGAGGACCAAGATTCAAAAAGGCACCCAACTTCCTTGGGCAATCAAGATGTTATATATTAATTCAATTATTTAAAGAATCAATGTCATACAATAGTTTAAAACACATAAACTAAATATGATGATTAAATATTATAATATGACAAAACTGAAACTGGAGTCAGAAAAGCAGCTCAGAGCGAGGACCCCAACTGGTGCTAGTATGGCAGCTCAGAATGATTACTGGAACTAGTGCCAAAAAGCAGCACCAACCACCTTCCGCTGAACATGGAAACCCCTCTCACCACCAGTGATTGTTTGCTTTCCACTGTCGAGTCACTTAAGTTCCTTAAGATCCACCACCATGTCCAAGGATTGTAAGTAACACTGACTCCATTAGCAAAAAAGAGCATTCTGTCTGAGACAAAAAGATTAAAACCTCTGATATTAAAATCCAAGCTTGTGGGTAATCTAAAAGGTTATAGGCTTCAGCTTAAGTGGCTGTTTTCTGCTTGGTCCTAGTGCTAAGCCTGGCTCATTTTAATAAAGTGTAACATTGTTTTTGGACGGTATAAAATGCAAGGGACCAAAACTGCCTTTTAAAAAAGTGCACGTTACCCCACTGAACAGTTAATTTGTGGTCCTCTCGTCCAGTTTATATATATAATATAAATATATATATTATATATAAATATAATATTCAGATTTATTCATATTCATTTTAAAATAAACACTCCATATTCATTTTAGCTGTGTATGTATATACATTCATTTGGTACCATAATATAAATGAAGCTGATCATGTATAAAACAGAGCAATATGTAAAAAATGCTGAGGTGAATATTTTCTTTGGAATACATTAATCCCTATTTAATAAATATTGCACATACCGACTTACACAGTGCATTAGAAATAACAACTACCAAGAAAGTTTATAATTCAGGAAATGAATTGTATGTACGGTACAGGAACGATAAACAAACAAGAGCAGGTGTAGCAAGTGGAAGAGGAAAACATTAATTAGCTACAGCGCCATAGGAAAAATCTGAAGAGCACATTCAAAGAAATAAGAAATTAAAAAAATAACACTGAACGTGTATATTATGACTAAAGAAGAATGCGAGTCAAGGTTTAGAACAGTAACAGACAGGAAGTGTATACCAAATAAAATGATTTAATAAAACCCATGTGCAAATATTTTGGTAATAATAACATATTCTGTATGTTAAGAATCTTATGGCTGAGAAAAAACAACCACTGCACAAAAAATGCATTTCTGACTTTCACAACATTCCAATGCACCAGTAATATTATGTTTGTTGTATTTTTGTATTTTATATTGTTTCATAAGGGAATAAAAAAAACCTTAAGTATGCGGGGTGGCAAAACACAATTAAGGGGAATCAGCGTACATATTATGGTTTGTGTTTATATGGAGCTGTTTTTCAGAGAGTTTGAGTGTTGTAATTCTGTTATCTGACACTCAGATTCTGAAAACAAACTCACACTAATTTTCCACTTGATCAATTTATTGAAGAAATCTTTATTAGATAAGTCTTTATCAATGTATTATAATGCCCTAAAATGTCGGCTTATGTATTTCTTTTTTCTTTTTTTTCTATTGTCAAGTTTTCTGTGCCTTTTTAACTTTTTACACAAAAAGAGACATATGATTAAAAGTTACCATCTGTCTTAGGAAGGGCACATTAATAAGAGCTGGTATTCATTATTTTTAAATCATGTGCCACAGGTGCTGGTAATTCAGGTTGATGAACATGTTCAAGAGCATGTCTATGGAAATCTAGTGAAAAGTGTCGTACTTTTCTGTTATTTAATTAGAACACTAAGCATTGTTAGGAATTGGAATTGTTGTCTGTCTTAATGCTTTTGTGGTATAACACTTGATTGATATTTTCCATAATCGATAATCCACATATTTTCTAACTCCTTTGGTGTTTATCTACCTCTTGCTACATCATATTTTACATCTCACTAAATCTCTTTTCCGTTGCTCTGCTGCTGCCCTGGTAAGATCAAATGGATATAAAGAATCATGTCAGATAACGTATAGTGCTACCAGAAATTTAACCTGCACTAATGATTCCCTGAAGGGATGTAATGTGTGTCATTGTGTATAACTGCTGAATACAAAGTGATCTTTGTGTTCTTAGTTTATAAGTGTTTTTGTTGCGGCATTTCTGTATTCTTAGTGCAATTTCTGGTGTCATAGCGCCTGTGTTTGTGAGCCTAAGGAAGTGATGCAAGAATCTGGAAAGATAAATTCATTCAAATACTAATCTCCCTTCCAGTGTCTTATTACCTTTTTAACTGGTATATTTGTGCTGGTATATCTGAAAAAAAGATCAAATCTGATCCTTCATCTCGCCCTGAAGTTAAGAATCCCTACTTTACAGGATCCTAAACCATGAACTATGTTAGTGCAGCAGTCACATAACAGAGATGAATTCAATTTGATTAGCAATGACTTAGCCAGTGCTAATCTAATTCACCTGGTCTTTATCAAACATCCACTTTAAAAGTCAATGTTTATTGAACGCAGGACTGATTATGTGTTTCAAGGCACCACATAAATTCACTGGAGCAATCCTTGAGTAATTATGCATGATGACAGTTTACAAATGCCAGACTTGAATATCTTAAGAGGACCATTAGGAGGTCAAGCTTTACAAGACAAGAATGTTAAATCAAAGCTCAATCAGTTTAATAAATCACACAGTAATGAAAGCTGCTCAATACAGTACCAGTTCTGCGTACGTACAGGCAATCAGAATGCATAGCTTGATAACATATTCACAGAACGCTTAAAAATATCAGCTGAGATCATCTGACCTTATTTTAAACACTTAGAACCTGACATTTTTTTTCTGGATCTCACCTGGTCAAATGAGGTACAACCAAAGAAACAGACATGGAGATATGGATACTTATGGATTTGTAGTTATGGCCATAGTGCCCTTATTATACTGCTTGTTTCAGAAAATCCTCTTTCACATGCAGGACTGCTAATAGCAGTTAGCTGGTGGCTCATCACAATCTTTGTTAGCTAACACATAAGTTGATGTGAAAGATGTAACAGAGCTGACTTATATCCTTTCCTATGAAATATTCACACAGGTGATGGCTATGCTTCTGGTATAGCATTGTTGATTTGGTCAAAAAGGGAGAGCCATAAAACTACATAGAATTACCTTGGAATCCAATTGAAATCATTAGAAAGCAACAAAAGATGGAAAACGTATAGGCAAAGGCAACAACATGGAGGTGCTTTGATCAGATAACAATGTTGCCCTACCCACCCACACTTGCATTACATTATGCTCACTAACACCCAGCCTTGAAACTAAGTAGGATGAACTACACTGCTAGATAAGATGGAAGTTTGCAGGTGCAACCTTTGGACAGTGCTACTGCACCTAACAGGTTCCCATTGATGGATCCAGCCAAGTGAAATTTGTCTTGAAGGGTACAAAGTGTAAAGTGGGGTTTAATTAGAGTCTTAAGTTAAGAAGGTGCCGGTCTGTTTTTGGTTCTGTTGGTAAGTATCATGGTCTGAAGCTGATGTGGGCATCTACAGTGCGAAGATAGCAGTGGGTTAAAAAGGAAAATCTTAGATCAATTGAAAATTAAGTATGCTGCTGCAGTCTGAATCAGTTGCAAAACTCTGGCTACACATATAGGAAAACCAACCGGAAGAGCATTACAGTAATCTAGTTTTAATATGACAAGAAACTGGACAAACACCTGGGTGACTTGTTAAGAAAGGGTTGAATTCTCCTGCTTTTGTAGAGAAGACAAAGTCAGCTGGTTAAAGTTTACTTTAAGGTTTATTGAATTCTCAAATAATGTGTTGAAGGAGTTTGACTGGGAAAAGATCCTGATAAGGAGACCGATGTCCAGAAATGTAAAGCAGGTGACAACCATGACATAGAAATGCAAAGCAGCTGACATCCATTATAAGATGCTCTCTAGACATGAGTTATGTGTGAAGACCTGAACATCTGTTGGAGGGAAGAAGTGGTCACACAACTAAGCCATTTAATACTCCATTTGCAAGAGCATGTGGTACAGATGTAGATCATATCCCTGATGTCCCTCCAGGTAGACAGCAAGCCACTCTCTGGCGAAGCCTGTGATTCTAAGACTGCAGAAGACAAAAAGTACAGTCTTGTGGTTAACTGTTTCAATGGGTGCTGAAAGGTCAAGGACAAATCAAAAGTATCTGAACCAAAGTTTGGATGCTCTGGCAGCATGTAGCAACAACAAGTGTCGTTGCAAGCGTTAGCTGTTTCTGAATCTTGCACATCAGTTCTAAACCAATTTACAATAAAAGGCTGACTATTATCCGCTCCATAAGTTTGCTTCAGCTTTTCATATTGCTGTTTACAATTACACCATATGCTAAATCGAATAATGCACTGGATGAGCTGAATGAAGTCATTTATAAACAGGATGAACCAGAATCCAGGAGCACTCTCAGTGATAATGGTGGGCTTTAATCATCGTAACTTAGTGTTGGCACCACCTAAATTCTACCAAATGACTCGCAAGAGAATGAAAATCTATAATCAATTGAATCTATACCTCTATACCTGTTTGGTTAAGTATGAATGTTCATTAATCTTACTGCTTCTGCCATACAAGAATAAACTCTGAATGGGAGTCTGGATATGACTTTCATAGAAGCTGCCAAAAAAGACAATACAGCATCAAATTCATTCAAAATAAGTACAATGCCTGTAATCAGGGGCAAGGGCTTCAATTAATCTGAATGTGAATCTCTTCCATATCCACTTGAATCCCCAACTTCTCCTCTCCCTAATGAGCTCAGTAACTTTTATGCTCAGCATGAGGACTGGCTTGTTTTCCAGGTCATGAAATGTCCTATCTACACTGATTTGTACTTGTGAGAACTTGATTACATCTGAGTACCAGACCTATTGTCAAACAGATCACACTCAGTGAGTGGTGTTGTCCCAGGCCACATCTGCGGTCAAACACAGCAATGATAAAATTATTAAGTATGTAGATATGCATTAATGGTAAGACTGCATATAGAAGGGAGGTGCAATACCTAGCCATTGTGAATGTTATGTAACCAGCAACGTCAACTACAATTTCACCAAGACAAAAGAGTCTTGTGAAAATCATAAGCATTTTCAGATTCATGGGCATGGGAATTGTGTTTCCTGGTCCCTAAATACCAGACGTATCCTTAAAAAAAAGCATATGTCTAAATCAAAGGGCAAAATCAATTACATTCCAGATATTTTGTGTGTTATGTTTACAGCAAGGTCTACTCAAATATTTGTTTGTTATAAGTTTCTTTGCATTACTGGTAGAAGCAGAGTTCAAATATAGCACAATAATTTCGGTATCATATTTGAGTGCCATAGCGTAGAGCTTTATATGTTGGAAACTAAAGTCATGTTTATGAATAATTGTGCCTAAATTGTAAATAATAGGTAAATTATAGTGGGCAAACACAGATACATACATTCATTTTTGAGAGCTTAGAGTGTTGATTATTTCCATAAACAAACTGGTACCGGTCGGTCAAATAGGATTTAAACCAAGAAAGTGGCAGTCCCTTAATACATATTTATATATTATATAATTACATAATTATTATATTATTATTTTTCTAGTTTATTCAGAATGATATCTATAGTGTAAATGCTGCACTTAAATCTAAAAGAACATAAAATGAAATGTCCATTATCTGATGAGATTAATCATTAAGTAATTAATACTTTCTCAGTACTATGATGGGGCCTGAATCCTGACTGAAATGTTTCATAAATACTGTTACTTTGGAAGTAACTACAGAGCTGCTGATAGGCAGCTTTTTTTCTAAGATTTTGGAGAGGAAAGGTAGATTTGAAACTGGTATGTAATTAGACAGCACACCAGGGTCAAGATTGGCTTTTTTAATCAGTGGTTTAATTACAGCAAATGTACCAAAGATAAGGGATGAATTTAAATTTGCAGTTGTTCTACATGTATTAATTATTTAAGTAAACATGTAGGAATTGGATCTAAAAGCATGTTGCTGACATAGACAAGCTGATCAGTGTGGACAGTTCAGTAGTAGTAACTGGGGTAAAATAATTTAGTCCTGATTTAAAGCTGATTAAACAGACATCGACACTAGTGCTGCATCTGGAAGGTTGCTGAATAGATGGGTGATATGATTAGCATTGCGTTTTATTTCTAAATTTTTTTATCTTACAACAGAAAGGACAGCAATTAAGTGATAAAAATACAGAGCAATAAAAAATAGATTGATTCGAAAAAATAATAGCTAAGAAATAAAATGGGAGCTACAAACTGCTGAAAGCCATAAAGGTGAGTAGAGGCTGTGCCTAGTTAGAGTAAATCATGGTTACCAGATTCAGTAATCCAGAGTCTTCACAAATGTGTCATAAAGGCCATGACTTAGTAAACAGCAAAAATGTCCTTTAGTAATGATTACTGCATTAGTAAACCCATTCCCCATCAAGTCTAAATGGTAGTTGTCTGACTTGTGTGGTGTTCATATTTTTGTCACTCAGTCAGTGTTCGTGGGTCTGGTGGACCTGCTCCATTTTTATATATTGAATTCAGTACAATTAAGCAATTGTACATTAAAATACTTAACAGATGCTTACTTTACCCATTTACAAGCAATATAAACAGCTTATATGGTTAAAATTGCCTTGAACACAAAAAAAGATGTCTTGCTTTAAACACAGCTCTCGTCAAAAATAATAGTGAGTATTGGCATTGCAGATTGGCATTGCAAGCTCATGCTTGTCATTAATGTACAGTATGTCCCATTTTATTTTAAATAAATAATAGGATATTTGCGCATATGTGACTTGAGTGAATTACTGAATGCTAGCACTGAGACTTTTAGATTCTGTGAATCAAGGAGTTCTGGATGGTCTGTGTAGGACCCGGTATGTTTTGCAATGTAATAAGCAAGGTTAAGCAAACATACCAATCTCTTTCTGATATATGTTAAGGCATTACAACTGTCTGTTTATAAATCTGTGAAGACTTGTGTTCATTTATTTCTTTGTGATCAAAAATAACACCCAGTTATGTTACAGTTATGCATACAGAGCACCCTGACATCTTGTTAGACACAAAATAATGAATATTTTATATTAAAAATATTAATATTGAAAACAGTTAAATAATTTTGCAATGTCTATTCTGTGTGTGTGTCGCTCTGGACAGTGCTGATATTATTTTTTGGGGCTGTCCTGCTGCTCTTAGTTTGAGCAGCGTTGTTGATCTAGGCTGTGCTTTTGTGGCTCCTAAGGTTTACTGTTCTTTGTGGACTCAGTCAACTGCATTTATTAGCAGATGTTATATGGACATTTGATACTTCCATCGCAATAGTACAGCCATGATATAAAGATGGCAAGTGATACAAAAGGGCATCATTAGCTTAATTTTAAACTGATGACTATTGCAGTGCATACTACTTCCTGCTGTACACCAGACGGAACTGTCCAGTGTTCTCACATAGCCTTTCAATAACACAAAAATTATTAGGATTAGAATTCAAAGACATTTCACATCAATAATTAAGCAGGTAACTTTAACAACTTTTTATTTTTAAAGAGGATACCAAGCACATTTTTTATTTACAAAATCTCCACACATTGCATATCCACTTGCAGCCATGACATTGTAATGTAAAATGCATAAATGTCCTTGGAAAATAGGTATCATGCCTTTGTTGTAAGTTACTTTGGATAAGGGTGTCTAGATATAGAAGCTCCTGACATAGATGTAATTTGAAAAATAAAATTAAGTTGCCTAGACAATACATGACGTATCTTTGGTTCACATTATCTTTCAAAGTCAAAGTATAAAATTGATTCATTTTTTATATTAGCATTTTACTGTCCCAACTTTTTATCAGTTGTTTGTGTACTTAAGGTTAAGCACCTTTCTAATGTTACTTGACTTATTCAAAATTAGTTATTTTGTCTTCTGTATTCATATGTGACCTCTGCATTAAATTTAATTATTCAGACAGTTTGTTAACTGCAGATATTTCCTTTATCGTAAAGACATATTTACTTCCCTTTTCAGTTTTAGTTTCCTCCCAGTTATGCTGCCAGACTCCTTATTCAGGTTTAAGCTAAAATGCCCCAAATGTTCCTGGGCTCTAGTGCTGCAAAATAAAAAGACAAATAAGAAATTCTGGTACTTAAAAACATAAAAGTAATTTATGTGCAGGATCGTAACTTCTTGCAGAGCACAGCAATCAGATGGGCAGGTGCGAGATTGCCCTGCAGAGTGAAATAATAAAATCACACAGGTGGTCTTCATCGCTCTCAAATTCCCTCCAAAGGCTTTAATAAATGGAAGTGGCGGACTGAACGAATGTCAAATTGAGAGCTGTTTGAGAATATGAAAAGTGCTCTCCCTCTGCGGCTCAGTGTAAAGTGCAATGCATAGCTTTAGTTCCGTACACTGTGAAATCTTCAACAGCTATATCATCCAGCTATTTCTCTTCAGGTGTAACAGCGAGAAGGAGATCATTTGAACTTAAACAAAGTGCAGGCAACTTATGAATACCTTGCACTCATCTCTTAGTTAAGAAAATTAAGAAATAATCTGTTCAGTAATAAGTATCCTTTTGAAGTGTGCCATATATTCATAGCATATCCAAGGAGGAAATATCACTTGAGAATTTATACAATGAAAGGATGGCACGCACTCAATTGTCCATACATACTTATGGGTCATTTAATCTAATACTGTATCAACTGGCATGTTTATGAGAGGCTAAAAAAACTGGGAAATTTGTGGATTGTAAAAAAAGGGAATTATTATGGAAAGCAAATTTACATTTATATGTAGTCATTTGGCAGGTGCTTTTATCCAGAGCAATTTACTAAATGTGCAATAGTAGATTGTGGCACAATTCAACTATACAATGATCCTTAAGTTGTTAAGAGAAGATAGCAAAAATACAATTGCATTTGAATTGCCATTTGAATATGGCAATATAGTGTTATGCAGTTGGGAATGTTTTCTTGGTCCATTTTGGGCTAATTAATATGACTGAATCATAATTTGAATTCCACAGTTGATTTGAGTATTGTTACTGACTTGTCCTGTCCTCCATGTCAACAATATTCTTATGGCTACTTAATAATGCACAAAAATTCACTATGTCACAAAGCAAGTCATCACTGTTTTTATAAACATGACAATGAGTTTAGAGTTTTTCAGTGGCCTTCCCTGCCACCAGATCCAAATCTTACAGAATATCTTTTGAATGTGGTAGAGCTGGTGAATTGAAATGTGCACCTGAAAAATCAATGCAATATAATAATGTCAACATGGTGTGGAATCTCAAAGAGATGTTCCAACATGTTGATGAGTAAGTAAGGCATTACAGAGTGTCAATATAGTGTTCCTAATAAAGTGTTCAGTGAGTGTATATTACATGCATAAATGCAGCAAATCCAAGACATGCATAATGTATCAATAAAAACAGTTCTAACAATATAATTAACACTATGTCGCTATGACAAACAAAAGTAAACTATACTGCTAACAAAAATTATGTTTATTGAGATGTTTCAAAATGAAATATCGCATAATGAAATATCCCCTAATTTTGTAAGCAGTGTAGTATGCATTTGATTTATTGAATTGCAGAGGGGTTGGAAATGCTAATAGATTTTCAGTCACAAGACAAATATTATTATGTATGCCCTTGGTTGTAAAACACCCAACCTGTTGCACACCAAGCAGCTGTGAATTAAGAGTTTTGCTCAAGGAAGTGGAAGCTTGGTAGAGGTGTGATTTATACCCTGGACCTTCTGGTCTATGGTCCATTACCTTAACCCTTATGCTACCATATATATATAAAGAATAACATTGTGTGTGCTGTGTGTTGCTGAAATGGCCACTAATTCCAATAGCACATTAAGTAAACCAAATAAACAAACTTATTACGCTTCAAAGTTCTTATCCCATGTTTTCCCCTAGCATACAAACACAAGAAATAAGACCTTTAAAACTCTGCCCTATACAGTTAAATGTCATAAAAAGAGAAAGTATTCTCTTTTCCTGAATGCTTCTTGTGAGTATGAACTTATACAAGCATAACTTATACTTATAATACAATATTACAATACAAAATTACAATATGTTATATAAAAGTACTTAATACATAGATTCCTAGATTCCTTATTCCTTAAAAATCACATTTGCCATTTTCAAGTAATAACCTGAAAACTCGAGGCTCCTGGCAGGAATACTTTCAAGAACAGGCTGCCTATTCCATCTTCTGGAGAACTGACAATGTTTTCACTGCTGTTCTACAGACAAAAATGCCTGACATTGTCTGCATGTTTGAAACCCGCTGACACACAGGGCACAGCTCAAACAGCTTCAGTAGGGAGTTTTCATATATTAAATGTGGTTTTTTTCTAATGTGCAAGGCTGAAGATTCCATTCTATTAAAATGACAAAATTGACTGAGAAAAATACATTCATTCAAACTACATTACATTAAAAGATTACATTCCATAACAATAGAGATAAAACAAGCAAAGGACTCAAGTCAAACTGATAATTAAAGTATTTAGGTTAATTAACAAGGAACTTGATATAACATCTGCCAACTCAGTCAAAGCTGAAAAAGAGCACACAGGATCATCTATGGTCCTTTGGGTTTCAAATATCAATTGAATCAAGTTCAAATTGATTCTCTTTTTCGACCTCTGCTTCCAATCTGTGTTAACTTTTCATCTCTCCAGTGGTCTATCTGGCATGTCACATGTTGTACCAAACCAAACTATTCAGATCTATTAGCTTAAACAATACGAGCACTATAGTACAGTAATATTTAATGCATACATTTTTACAGTGTCACAAAAATCAAGCGATTAAAGAATGGTATCCGATTAGAATTGTATGGTTTTACATTACTCCACTGAGGAGTAGTATTATTCAAATGTGTAACACTTTAGACACGGAAGGAAGATGGAGCAGACATATACTGCTCACAAAAAGTTGTGAAATTAAATATCCCCTAATTTTTGTGAGTCTAGTTGCAAGTGTAAGTAAATTTATAGTACGCAAGGTGAATACAAAAATAACTCTATGCAAAAAAACACATTAATATACATGGAAGAAAAACTAAAAGAAACTGACAGTAACTGAAAGAAGGCTAATAAGCAAAGCTAACATGGACACAAAAGCCTCAAGCTAAATGCTACAAAATGCTAACAGAAACTGCTAAAATGCTGCTGAAACAGGCAGACAATGCTACCAGACAAATAACCAGTGATAACATTAACAAACAAGGTGAACCATGCAATGATAGCCAGGGAATTTAGCTAACATTACTAACCATGCGATAAGTGAACACAAATAAGATGTGCAACACAAATAAAGGCAGTGATGAGCTAACATGCAACATGGACTATAAAAGAAACACTCAAACACAAGAAGGTACAGAGACAAGGAAGAGGAGCAAGACATCCAGAAACAGAGAGAAAGCAACCAGGAGAAACAAAGTGTGTGAAGAGCAATATCAGACAAGGAAGTGACAGTAGGTAAGATTATTTATAAGGGCTGGGCACAGCATGCTTTAATTAGACAGTCTGCTGTAGGAGCTGAAGGGTTAGAGGAGGGTTATTCAGGATGATGTGGCTAAGAAGCAAACATCACTGTTACAAAATAAGCCTCCTTGTGACGCATAAAGGAGAGAAAAAATCTAAAAAGCTTGTTGAAGTTTTCAGAACTAGACATCATGCATATAATGAGCTGTCTAATTTCACAATTTGAAGTTTGGAAGACACTCAAGATTTAATTTTACTGTATTTGCCCAAGAACTAAAAAATATCATTTTACATAATTAGGCTCTGTTTATATATGAGCCTTTTTCAATGTCATCTGGAAGACTTGTTAGCAGTCAGAATCAGCTCTTCAAATGTCGATGTGGATGCATTTGTATAAATATTAATTGCATGCAAAGCTGCATCATATATGTTTTTTCTATTTTTTTAACTATTTTCTAATGTCATTTTATGTTATATCAGAATTATTTCATGAATGCATGTCCCAAATAATATCCAACATTCAACTTGGATTCTATTCCCAACCATATGAGTTAAAAACTAATGTTAAAAGTCAGAATAATGTTTTGGAACTCTGAGCTGGAAAAGCAATTTTTGTAAAAAGATGGAAATGCAGCCCATTTTGCCCTGTTTTTCAGTTTATTTCATGCAGGCAAATATTATTATACTGGTTAAATTGTGTAGGGAGCATTCATGTTTTTGGCTTAAAATATACATTTCTGGAAAGTTATAAGCTTTTAAAGAACTAAAATATTTATTTCTACATCCTCACCAAAGCTGCTTAAAAAATAAACTGTGTATAAAGCACAGTGAAGCTAGTATTTGGTCTGACCACCATTTACCTTTTAAAATTGCATCATTTCTCTTAGGTATGCTGGTCTGCAGTTCTGCAAGTCCAAACAGCTCCCACCAAAAAATAAATAAATTGGCTGTCTCTCCTGCTTCATGTCTTTTCGTGTAAATCCAAAACTTACCCATTGTTAAAGCCATGCCTCTGTGGGGACATATTTTCAACTAAGAATAATCTGCCTATACTTTTAGCAAGACCATTCAATCTGTCCAAATCAACAACTTACATTCTATAAATGTGGCCCCAAACCTGGAGGAAAACTCTGATGTGCTTCAATGCTGGCAGCAGACAGCCACCCACTTACACAAAATGTCTTCTTGAATGTCCATATATTTCAAATTTAAATTATTAGTCAATACTACCTGCTGCCATTGTACTGCTCTTTAAATCTTTATGATTAATGTCTGCAAGTTGTTCAGCTATGTTTCTGCCTCAGAGGAATGTTTTTTATTGGCACTCCCAATTCCATGAAAACCACTTCCAACAAGAAATCTACAGACAATAGACAGGTGTATAAAGATTCTGCCAGTTTTAAGATAATAGTTCTGCTGGACATCTGATTTAAATCTCTCTACTCTTAGCTTCTGGGGTTGACCACTGGAATTGTTGCCCTTAAACTTGCTTAATTGTGTGTGCCTCTGGAAACACCGGTCTGATGTAAAATTCCTTATTGTTATAGATGGTCAGTTTTTTCATGGTAAAAGACTAATCTTAATCACAGCTGTTTCTGTTCCATATAATTAGTTTGGGTTAATCTACGTAGTATGTCATTGATCATTAGCACCTAGTTGTTAAATGGGATTAATTATGCGCAAGGCTGTATGCCTACACTGACCTCCAGCTTTTCATGTGAAAAGCGATGAATTACTCACTATGCAAATGTCTTTAGCAACTTACAAAATTTGAACTCCAATAAAGACGACTGTCGGGCAGTTGAACAAAGCTAGCATGGATCTGCTTTTGGTGTTCTTCCTTACTTATTAGTAATGTACTCCAACAATGGCTCTCCATCAATGGACATTATTATTTACCTCCATTAACCCATACAAACCCATGTGACATGATTATCAATATCAGAAATAATATATATTTATATCATAAGAACCAAGGTTTTCTCTGCAAAACAGAGCAGATTAATTGTCTGAGATGCACAAATGATGTGTCATTCAATGACTTTAAGAGTGAAAATAAAGGAGAACGTTGCATCAATACATATGATGCACACATTACTATGGGCTCTCGTGGGTTAGTAGCAACTATATCTTTTGAGAAGTAAGGTTTAATTTCACTCTTACCTGACTACCCCGGAAATGTCACCAGGAAAATAACTAATTCTCCACATCTCCAGCAAAGGGCACTCCAGTTCACTCTATCAGTGAGGCACAGGTATGATATATTTGCTATATATAACATATGTATATTGTTCTATCCAAATAATTCAGTATATTTCATTATTTAAATGGTTTAATAATGAATCAAAAACTATGAGTTAAGAAGTTCATGTGGACCAGTGACAGACTAGAGCTACTCTCACTCAGTTTTCCTGAAGAAGATTAAAAAGCCAAGGAAATGAGATTTGTCTCATTGCATGAAAAATGACTGTGAAGTGTAATTAAAGACGTTTAGTTAGTTTCACTGCCCTTGGTCCCTTTTACTCATTTTAAACCTTCAGTCATGCATAATCACAAAGCCTGACAAACTATCAAGTGCTTAATGTAGTGGGATTCTAAAGTAATATGCTTATAAACCTAATTTAAGATCACATCATTTCCTTTTTTACTGAATATCAGTGCTGAATATTAGCAGCATTTAATAAAAGTGTAGCTTAGCTTTTTTAAAAAAAAGGTTAGCTTTTATAAAAAAAAAAATTTATTTTAGCAGCTGGACTCATTACGGGGTTTAATTATTGTTTTACTATTTAGGACTAATGAAAAAATTTGAACCTGGCTGTAAAGACTTTATTCAAAAATATAAACTTATCAACAATTACTAACATCCTACAATGGAGAGTAAAACTAATTTTTTGTGAATTTTCTTTAAATTCAGTTGAAATTGAACTGAAAAAATAGTCAAATTATTGATGTATATAAGTATTTTACACAATTACATATGTGAGAGTGGTAAAAGTATGTGAAACTGTTCCTTCAGTATCTGGTGTGACTATCCCTTATGTACCAACTGCAACTTTTTCATTTTCAACATTTCAAAATTGTTGATCAGTCCTGCATTTAGTGGGATGCTTTCATGGCAAGTTTTCCTTTCCCAGATGCAACAAACCAGTGCCAAAAGTGACTACTAGTCCCTATATTTACATTTTTCCTGAAATGGATCCACTACTATATGTTACAAATCATATAAGCTAAATAAAAGCTGGAATTAAAAGTTGATTATTTGAAAATAAGTTACATCCATGATTTATTTTTATTAATTCAATTCAATTTTATTTATATAGCGCTTTTTACAATGTAGCATTGTCTCAAAGCAGCTTCACAATATTACACTG
>JAVSBV010148482.1:0-15528 GCA_033117975.1 Parotocinclus spilosoma | reverse complement strand
GAATTTTGAGGAAAAAGATTAATTTAATACAATTTGGAATAAGGCTGTAACGTAACAAAATGTGGAAAAAGTAAAGCACTGTGAATACTTTTGCACTGTATATTCTCTTATAAGCAACACCATTTACTTGTCAATTATATAATTATGATATGAATATGGAAATCTCATCTGCCCATTTTCTTATTAAATCCTAAAATAATAAAACATTCAAATGTCTATTGTCTTAGTTTTCAATCTGAATTTAAGCTTGATTTGCTTGTAACATATGTGCTGAAGTCAATGGGATTTGTTGCAGCAATTAATACTTTTTTTTCATTTGTGAAAATATTCCTTCATGGATATGTCACACAATAATGAACAAATTATCATTTTTAATTCACTACGTTTTTTGAATGAAATCATAGAAAGGCAAGTAGCTAGGGATGGTGAGAGTAAAACATAAATTAGCATAGCCTGTATGTATGAAAAGGTAAGAAAGACAGGGGCTCACACTAAGCTTTAGAGAATTGCAAAAATACACAGGACAGAACATACCAACCTTTTGAAACAGTGGTTACTTGATATACTATTCCAAATTCAATTTAGGGAATTTTGTGAGCAAAAATGTAAAACAAAAAACAAAAAGAGAAATCCATTTCTAGGGATTGAGCTGGTCCAAAAATATTCCACAAATGCAAAATGTCAGCAAGAAATGTAAATGTACAGACAAGTAAAATGCTTTAAAGTCCTGATCAAGAACAATAAATCCAATCTAAAAAACAGTGAAAAACATTTTCTTGATTTTTTCGCTTGTAATCCTGAAGTCTTAAAATATTTTGAGTTCAGTCTGTGTAGTACAAGTCTTCAAGTAGTCCACATCCAAAATTAATAGTAGAAAAAAGGTGATTGTTTCTTTGTATTTTTAATTACATCTTATGGAAAAAAATGACCACTTTTGTTAAACCCTGTGGGGGTGGGTAAAAAAAAATGTATATCTTCTTAAATTGATATCTTTCTTTAGGCTGCCCAAGTCAGAAAAATAATAGTAGAAAAAGTACTTGGTTTCTTGCATTTGACTCCATTAATTACATCCTTATGTCAGAAACAAAGGTCCACTTCGAATGAGCAATGTAGCTAGCGGGCAAAAAAAGAATTTTAAAATATAATCCAAGTGAATAATCCAAGTGCTTTTCCCAAAAAAGGTGAATTCCAAGTATGCTTTCCCAGCAGTCTACAGATACATTTCAATGAATTATATAATAATCCACAGCCGGTGCAAGTTGAAAATGCATCCGTTTCATTTGACTTTTGGTGCTGTCAGTGCTGTAAAGTTGTTTGTGCTTTAGATCCAAAACAAGATTATTAATCCACTGTCCATGGTTTAAACACGGATCCCCTACCCCACAGCAAAACCATATCCACATGCATATCCATATCCATTTTTGGTTGCCATGAAAAGTGTACTTAGTCCAATGAAGGGCTCCTCCTTATTTTGAGTTTACACCAAAAACATGAAAGCAGAAATTAAAATGGAACTTTGCTTGAAAGAAAATAAAGATGTTTGCTCACGGTTTCTGTCAGTTTCGGGCACAGTGGCCAAAGGCAGAAATTCCCAGGTAATTAATGACTCCTAATACCCCATACAATTCCAAAGGAACATAGTATACAATACCACTGTAGAGACAGAATATCCTTGTGTTTTGCAAGCATTACTCCAATGTGAAATCATCCAGTGAATTCCATCCATACAGTTTAATTTTCTTTATTTCTTTAATCCAATTACCAATGAGCATGTCACGACTGAATACCATAACATATCTTGCAACATTTTAAAAGACAAAAATAAATATTAATCCACCAATGGCAGTGCTGTACTCCAAACCATGGTAATCTCAGGTAAAAGGACTTTCCCAAGACTTGCAGAAATCCCAGTATAGCACATTATCCAATCCATGCCCTTGATTTTCCTTCACTATGATACCCAACTTGGGGTTTAGATTCAGAGAAAATACTAACAGTGATTCACTAAACTACTTTGAAAAAGCTAGTAAGCATGTTTAACATGATTAAGTCTAAAACCTCCAATCAATATATTCTCCTCAGCATAACTTTGCTCCTTCACCCTGGGTTAGAAGAAGCGAATTATTTCCTAGGCTTCAGAGAAACACTTACCCGTCAAGTCTGCGGTCATACCGTCCCTCTCTGCCATGGAGAGATGCAGAAGGCCCATACACTGCAGCCCCTGCCCCCCTTGTGAACCCTGCAACATCACACCCACGCATTGCTATAGACAGGCTATCCTCCAGGTTTCGAGCAGCACTCGGGATAGTCCCTGGTTCGTTGTAATCTGTCCGTAGATCCCGGTCTCCCATCTTGTTGACAGAATTGTGAGCCTTCTGTGCACTTTTAATATCCACAAAGTCCACAAAGGCTGCCACTCCACCCTCTGATCCACGCTTTGGAAGGATCTTGACACTCTCCACTCGTCCATATCTATTACAAAAAGCAGAAGTATAAAAATGTTATGTCAAAGTTATTGTACAACTTTTAAGTATTTTGGGCAGAATCAAATCACATATTACAAAATTAAACCTGGTATCTCACAGCCTTGTTGTTCTGGTCTTACATACTGTATCTCACCCACACAAACAGTGCATGACTGCATGTATTCCTTCAAACATTTGTTAGTGTTTATACTGTCTATTTTATCTTGATGGATAGCGTTAAAACAACAGTGGTCGTAGTTTGTCTATGTAAAATAACAAAGGTTTGTGGAAAAAACTGAATAATTGCACAGAGAATGCAGGTGTTGGTGTGTGAAATAGCACTGTAAATGCCAGAATTAACATATTTTGTTCTCACATCTTTCTCTTAGTCTTAACACCTGAGATGAACATTTATGTTGTGACATAATACAGTAAGCGCCAACCGTCCCTTTTTTTGTAAATCTAAACTAACCAAAGAAAAACTATTATTTAGGCCAATAGTAAAAGACTGTGTGCTACCTCTGCTGTAGATGACACGCATATTAGAGACATTAGCGTAAAAAAAAAAATCACCAGTTAACAGCAGTAAAAGCTAAAATAAGTGCTTGACAGAGCTCAATTAACAAACACATCCCGACATCATCCAAGAGGAGATTGCCTAAATCAGGCACTAATGGCAGAACTGCTGCAAAGAATCCTCTTCTAGGGGATGGCAACAAGAAGAAAGAATCTGTCTGGGCAAAAAAATACAGAAAGGAGATACCAAGACTTTCTTTGGTCAAAAAGTCAAAATGTAAAAGTTTGGCACGAGCCATTGTCTTGTGAGATGCAGAAAAGGAGTACAGATTTAAGTTTGCATGTGTAGGGCCACCTGTTATCCATGGGGGAGGTGTAACGCTGTTGCTGATGACATTATCATACATTTTTATAAAATAGAATGCACACTAACCGACGTGTATAAATTGTGTATAAATGATCTTCCAAACAATGAGAAGCAACCCCTCGCATAAAATGATCTTAGTATGCTTCACTGATGGCATGACACAGGACTCATGGCAGCGCTCATCTTTTCTTCTCCGACAATCATTTGTCCAGATGTCCCAAACAGTCTGAAGGACGCTTCATCAGAGAAAATAACTTTACCTCAGTTATATGCAGTCCACTCCCTTAATCTCATAATTCCTGCAGAACGTCAGTCTGTCCTTGATGTTTTTCTTAGAGAGAAGTGGCTTCTTTGCAGCCCTTCTTGATGTTAGGTCCTCCAAAAGCCTGTGCATTCAGATGCACTCCCACCTGCCCTCTGCCATTACCGAGTAAGCTCTGCACTGGTGGTGACCCAATCTTGTAGCTAAACCTTCTATAGGAGACAGTCCTGATGCTCGCTTGCTTGAATTTCTTGGGCGCCCTGACGCCTTCTTCACTGAGAATGAACCACTCTCTTATAGTTCTTGATGATTTAATAAACGCTTGATCTTACAAGCAGCAATGTCCTGGTCTGTGAAACACTTTGGATGCAATGCAGTGATGACTGCAGGTGTTTCTTTGGCGGTAACCATGATTGCCAAAAGAACATTTAAAAGCACCACTACCCTTTTAAAGAAACCAGTCTTCTCTTCTAATCAGCATGGTAGAGTGATATCAGCTGTCTTGTCATCACTCTTCACAATCTTGAGTAAATACAAATCACCACAACAAAAACTGATGCAGCAAACTTTGTGAAAACCTAAAGTTGTACCATTATCAAGACCTTTGGCCATAAATGTACACAAAAATATTTGGTTAAGTCTACATACTTTGAGAGGGGGAGGGTCATTGGACTGGGAGAAGTAGGATGGCCATTTTTGACAAACTTTCCACCACTCAGGTCGTTCTGTCCTAGCTGTTAGCAGTGGTTTTGTGACTGCACTCACACCCAGCAAACAGGCTCCAGACATCCCAGACAATCACCAATAAAGATGATTGTTTGATCCACCAACAAGCACAAGCAGCTCCTACAGTTGTGTTGTCCACCATCCAGACAACTTCATTACCTTTAGAACCCACAAGCGAGAGTTTACATTTTCATTCAAACTTTTGGATTTCGATTTTTATACTAACATATATGTTTCGTCATTAAATATTATTTAAATAATCATACATTGAATGCCTTTTATAAGGCTCTATTATTCTTCATCTTCTTCTTCTTCTTATTATTATTATTAGTAGTAGTAGTAGTAGTATATTCTATTATGGAAGATACAGATGGAATCACAAAATTAAGGAATAGAAACAGACTTCAGATTTAAGGAGGAAAATTGGTCAGTCTCATATAACCGATTCTGTGCCAGTCTTTGAACTGGTGCAGCGTGTGATGGTGACACTGGCACAAAAACAGCAACACGTGTACAGCGCAGGGCTTTTACTAATTCAGAATTCAGTTATTGCAAGGAGATTTTAAAACAGCTCAGCTACTCATGTGTTTATGAGACCAATGCTTATGCATATCGATGTTGAGTGTGTCAGATTTTGTCATTTGTTGCGCAATTTTAGTTTAACACACCAGAGATCTAGTTCAGGTTTGTAGAAACTGAATCATTTCATTATAAATTGCAATTTTATTTATAGTTAGTATTTATAGTTATATTAATTATAAAATATGCACTCAACCATTCCACATTTGTTTTAGAATTTTAATGCATACCATTTTTAACACAAAGGTGCCACTTTGCTATTGTTTGTTTAACTGCAGTTATTTTCTTAAAGGAAAACATGTAAAAACATAAAAATCATATTGGTGGGGGGAAAAAATACGATTTTTTTTTTTACAGAATTTTAAAAACAACAAGTTCTATTAGCTTCAAATCTGCTGACATTGCACGCACTGGAATTATTTACTAAACCTACTGTCATGTTCTTTGTAACCATTAGAAGAAAACCTAGCTGTGGCAACAAAGGGAAGAACAACAGCAAAAATATCATACAAACTGTATCATTCAAAGTAACTTAACTATTATTATGGGGTCAACGTTTTCCAAAAAATTGTAAATTGTTAATAAAATTATCTATTGCAGCTTCACACATTTATTAAATAACTGAGTGAAAACATTCCCTTATATTTCTAAAAATAACCATTTTTCTAGAAAATTAATTGTATATAAAGAATATTTAATATGCTGCAATTGATATAAATTAGAAGGCTTTTATGGGAGCATTGCAAGTGTTCAAAACGTGAAATTAGACGGCATAATTAACAGAGGACAATTTACACTCAGACTCTACATAGACCTGTCTAATCAACAATTAAAGGTTACTATAACACTGTCAAGTTAACCAAGTTACAGATCACTTTCACAAGCAGTTAATCTTGTGTCATTTGAAGAAACATCATCATGCACACAAATCTAACATTATTAAAAGATGTACACAGAAACTATTATGAAAAGAAGTGGTATATGAGGAAAGCCTTTCTTCGCAATATCTGTGGTTTATCACGTGAAGCTGGTGACTGGACAAAATTCATTTGACTAAAACAAGCAAGGCTTTGTCAAAATATGTCAAATATACCAATTATTTTATAATGAAAAATACGTTGCACTTGATAACAAAATAACTTCTCTATTTTAGAACTAATTGCGTTTTAATTTCACCTTTCATCCATCAACGGAAGAATGACTCTGCCATGCCATTTACATGTGTAAGCAAAATTCCTCACCATATATTGTTAAAAATCGCAAAAGCATAATAAACTTGTGCTTGTAGGATTTGCTGTGTCCTGTTCATTTCAAATCAGGTGAACCTGTGCTGCTTGGTTAAAAAAAAAAAAAAAACCTTTAGTACAGCCCTGCCATAGAACCACTGCTTAGTGCTTTTCTGCACCATTCTAAATTCTTGAAACTGTTGTGTGTGTCAGCGGGTTCTGAAAAACCACCATGTCTGACACCAACAACGATGTAGTCATAAATCATTTTGCCCATTTCCCTTATATTCTTGTTAAATACAGTATATGAACAAAAGTACATACTACAGAAGCTTTAATGGCATCCCATTCTTTGAAGAGGTTCCCCTTTGCACCTACAACAGCTTCCACTCTTCTTGGAAGGCTTTCTACAAGACTGTGTTGAGCAACTGTCCACTGTAGAGCATTTGTGAGGTCAGACACTAATGTAGGATGAAAGGGCCTGCCTTGCAAAGTATATTCTAATTCATACAAAATTTGACAGGGTTGCAGTAAAGGATCTGTGCCGACAAGTCGGTTCTATCAACCAGGTTGACCCTAAACCTTGCTTTGTGCACAGAGGAACAGTCATGCTAGAGCAGAAAAGTTTCTTTCCCCTCACAACTTCCACACATTGGAAGCGTATTGTCCAAGAAATTATCAAAATTCATATAAAGTCTTTATATGCTAAAGCATTCGGATTTACCTTCACTGAAACTAAGAGGCCTAGGCCAGTCCTGACAAACAGCCCATAGAACTCCATCTTCTCCAGCCTCGAGTCTGACTAGTATATCAGACTGCCAGATAGACATGATTCAACAGTCCAAAAGTACATTTCCAATGCTTCGGAGGTCACTGGCAGCATGCTTTAATGTAAGGTTTGCATGCATGCAACTACTGGCACACATTTGTTATGCTCATTTTAATGGTAGAGGAGGTTTGGTACTCTGCAGACAGTGAGTCAACAGAAGGTTGAAGTTATGTATGCGCTATGCACTTCAGCACTCAGCAACGCTGCTCGCTAGCCTTAAGTGGTCTTTCACTTCGTGGCTCAGTTGTTGTGGTTCCTAAATGCTTCCACTTACAGTTGGTAACAATACTTAGGCGGTGACCTTTTCCACATACTGACCTGTAGGTGTGGTCTGATTAGACACTGGGTCTTGCCACAAAATTATGTACAAGTGCTTCCTCTGCTGCCCTATAAAAAATGTGCTGAGGCTACTTTGGGATAGTTTAACTATTGGTGATAGATTGTACAATTCACTCAAAGACATTTTACCCAGGTGACAGACTTTGAGATGGGGTGCAAAAATGGACTGGGAGAAGCACAGTGGTCATTTCGACTAATTACCTGCCATCTATTCTGTTCAGACCTAGCTGCTGGGAAATGCTGTAAGCATGAGGGCCCAGCTCCAACATCTATTTACAACTGTGCCACAGGGAACCATATTAAACCAGTTTGCCTCCAATATTTAACCATATGTCATTTTGTATCCAGTCTAGGGGCAGTCAAACAAATAACTAGAGCCTTCTTACAATTGTACAAAAAAATCCTTTTGCTCTAACATTATAATAACTTACATATAATCATCATTACATTTACACAAAGTTTAATTTAATTCCAACAACTCCTTCTTTGGGAGTTGCTTTTAATAGTGCCCATCACTGCTCAGTGATGCTGTTAACTTTTTCCAAAATATCTTCTGTTTTCTTTTTTTTTTGGTTTTTAAGATTAATTGTTAGTTGCTAATTTGCCACACTTGATGCAGCCCATCATAAGCCTGAAACTATGCTCTTATATACAACCAGGAGTGGCAGATATATACAGACAGAGACCAACATGCAGACCTGAGTCTGAGTGAAAATGTCTGCTCCAAAAAACAACACATGAAGAAGTTGCTGTTACAGAACACACAGCCGTTCTTCATCAGGTCATCTTCAGCTACTTTGAAATTTATGTTGAAATTTATAGTATGTGGGACTGTTGTTGCTAGTGGTAAAGCTACTGGACTATGGACCAGAAGGTCCAGGGTTTAAATCCCACCTCTGCAGCAGTTGGGTCCCTAAGCAATGTCCTTAACACACAATTGCTTGGATCCTAAGACTGTATGAATTGTGCGTAACTCTTGATAAGGGTGTCTGCTAAAGGATGTTTGTTTGTTCGTTTCTTTGGCTTCTTTAACGTCGCTATCGGCATCAATGACCATCGACACACACAAGGTTACATCCATACACAATTTCATCTCAAGACTAATCATATATACACACACACACACACACACACACACACACACACACACACACACACAAATCAATGTCAATTTAGAGTAATCAATTAACCTAACATGCATGTCTTTTGACTGTGGGAAAACTGTAAACCCACGCAGACATGGGGAGGACATGCAGACTCCACACAGGGATTGAACCCAGGACCTTCTTGCTGTGAGGCAGCGGTGCTACCCACCGAGCCCCTGTGCTGTCTGCTAAATGACAGATGCAAATGTATTAATATAAAAACAGAGTAAATGTCCATTACAATATCAGCCATTAAGACAATAGGCAATGCTACAAAAACACAATCAATGGTGAGATGACCGCCTGCTCAGAGTCACTTTCCCAGTGTGTCATCAGGTTGAAGCCATATTAACTGGAACCATTGACTGGAGCAACAACCACTTCTAAAAGATGGTCAAGTTTATTCACAACACTTTATATTCTTGGAAATCTGCGGGGAAGGCTATACAAGCCACTTTATTATTATAAATTCTTGTTAAATACCTGTTCAATTGTTTGGCTGTTAAGACTATTAAAAACGTAATATTCTACCATTTTAGGTTTGGTCATTGTTTTGCCCAGGACAGTGTACCGTGATACATTGTGCAGATTTGAATAGCCAAATAAATTTGCTCAGTTCATTTCAGGTCACTAACGATAGGGCTATGTGTAACCAGTTTAGCATTCTACGATAACGTAACTTAATCTAGGTTATTTTATATATACTTACTAAGCGATATGTATTAAGTATTGGAGCAAATCACCTGTACTGCAACGACTCCGTTATTACGAGCAACGTTCACTGTCTCCATGCTGCCACTGCTGAAGCTCAACTAGCATGGTGTGCTAACGTGCTTTTACTACCGCCGCATTCATAGCTCAATCACCCGTTTAGAACCGTGATCTGACATCAGACAGCCCCAAATATTAATGAAGCTGCATTATTTTGACTTTACTTTATTAACTGTTGCTGCAGTTTGAGAAATGGAGCATCTATCTGTTAGCTCAGTGGCTAACAACCTTTGCACCAGTGTTATTGGTTTCTAATCACCGAGACATGGCGATTTGCTGACATGTTTGCGGAAAAAAGAAACAGTCCCGATCCTGCATAGAAGCACTAGAAATCCATTCCCAGCCAAGCAATATGTTAATACAGCATGCTCCAATTAATGTTTAATACAGTGCGATAACAGTAGTGATTGAAATATGAACAGGTAACGTTAGATGTACAGTTGCACAATATAAAAGCATTTGCAGCTGTGACGCTGGTTATTCTCTATCACCCTTACAGACGTGCAGGCATCCATAAGATATTCAACATTTAACTCACCTCTTAAAATGCTCGATAATCTTTTCTTCTCGCACACTTTCAGGTAAATTCCCCACCCATAAGTGTCTGGTTTCCCGGACCATACTGCGCGTCTGTGTATCCCGGTCATGCAGGTGATTTTATTGTCTTATGTATTATAAAATCCGGTCCGACTGAATGTGTGGGGGGTTGAAAAAAGATGATATTTGGCGCAAACCTTCCCACGTTCTCTCTCTCCTACCGAAGCGCCTTTGCTCCTGGAGACCGGAGATAGATGTTGTGATCGAGAGAGAGAGAGAGAGAGAGAGAGAGAGAGAGAGTGTGAGTGAGAGTGTGTGTGTGTGTGGCTGCACCCAGGGCTATCAAGTTTATATATTTTTTTATTAATAAACCTAATGTCCACAACACTGGAAAGATCTGCAAGTCCCCACAAGTAAATTGCATTAAAAAAAAAACAATGATTTGCATTAGATTGTTGAGGTTAGCACTGCTTGCCTCACAACAAGAAGATCCCAGGTTCAATCCCAGGGTGGAGCGGCTTAGGTCCTTTCTGTGTGGAGTCTGCATGTCCTCCCTGTGTCTGCGTGGGTTTACTCTAGGTCCTTCGGTTTCCTCCCACAGCAAAACACCCCAGCTGGAAACAGCTGCACGCCGGTCCCAAGCCCAGATAAATGGGGAGGGGTGGAGAAAGCAATGGCAAAGTACTCCACTATCCTGCCAAAATACTTCACATCGACGGATCACATCGATGAAGGACAGAAATGTGTGGAGATCGATGATCCATCAAGTGACTGAGAGTCGGCTACTGTAAGATAAGATAAGATAAGATAAGAGATAAGATAGTCCTTTATTAGTCCCACACTGTACGGTTAATCCCCATCCTTATTGAGGTATATGTATGTTTAGCATTAAGCTCCAGTAATACTTTGTCTGGTAAAGTCCTCACACTGATAGTAAGACACACTTTTTAAATTGTTTTCTGATATTTTTTTTTATTGGCTGCAGATCTTTAGCAAGATTGTGCATCGATGTGTGAAAATAATGACAGGCCGGCTATGCAGCATTCATCTGGTATCTGCTAATAAGATGTTTGTCACACTGAGGTATTTATTTCCACAGCTCCAGAGTCCAATTGTGTAACACTGAAGCTCCCTACTAACAGCTCTAGTGCGGACATTGTGCGTGGAAGTCTGGAACAAAGTAAAGGCAACCCTTATAAGCTATGTTCTGTGGAATTCAGTAAGCGTTTCTGACGTTCCTGATAGATCTCCCCATAATAATACACCTGACAGTAAATTACAGTTGGTTTAGGTTTATGTCTTAAGGTTTCAAAACTGGCTTGTTGAAAAACTGACATCTCATAACAGAGCTTTGTAGTGCAACCCATTCTACTGTTTATGAGTGTCGATGGAGGTATTATGGTTCATGAGTTGGTCCTTCTATGACCAACAGAGGTGGCTTAAACAGCTGAAACCACTCATTAGAAATGTTGTCCTTATACTTTTGAACCTGTAGTGTATGTGTTCATTAAATTGTATATTTGACTGAAATAAGATTTATGGTATAACTACATACCTTTTAAATCTAACTGCAAACTATTTTGTATCTGAGCACTGATAGAGTTTCCTAATGTGTGACTCTGTAATGCCTTAAGGGTTACATGTACATCCATAAACTAGAGACAATACAAAGAATCCTTCTAGAAAGCCATTGGAAGTGAAAATACACAGCTCACAGAAAATTGGAGATATTTCAGTAAACGATATTTCACTTTGAATTCTTAAGGAATTCTTATTGTTTCTATTTATGTAGTTAATGATGTTGTTTACACCTCCTATACTTGTCCTTTTGTTTTGTAACCAACCCGATATAAATCTCTCCCAATCTCACTGATGAGCCTGATATTAAAAAACAATTCATATTGTCAGTTAATTATGGAAATTCACTATAGTGTATGGTTCTACTATTCTACTATCATTATAATAGTATTAGTTATCCTGCCCACTCTGCAGGCAAGGTTATGATAGCTCATAGTTTGGATAATTAATCAAATAAATAAAATAAATAATACAATAATTAATTTAAAAAAAATATTGCAAACAAAGATTTACTTTTAATTAGCAATAATTCCTGCTTACATAACACATGCTTTAAAGCTTTATTAATTTACAAAGTCACAGTTGGTAAATAATTTAAGCAGTTCAATTGATACTATTATATTATATATTAATACTATATCGTTTAATCGGGGGGTTTAAAAGCAAAATTAGAAAACTTTTTCTCCTATGTGTACTGTGATTTACTTTGTATAACACTGAGAAAACACTCAAAGAGTTCCTGCACAATGACTGCATTTTAAAATATTATCAGAAACATATAAAGCATTGTCTATCATAAATTACTTTAGTGTGCCTTGGAATGCTTTCAAGAAAGTTTTTCATGTCACATGTAACATTTTTACTGATAAGAAAGAGTAAATAGGCCCTTTTCAGGATGCAAACAGCTATTAGTATTAAAACTTAACCTTTGCCCTACTTACCTAACCCAATCCTACAATTGTATATATAATATACAGGATTTGTATGCATGACTTTTTTGTATTCTTAAGTAGTGCTCATTCAGAATTTTTTGGGTCCTTCACCTAGTAATTCATGCAATTACCTAATGCATAAAGTCATACAGATACAGGCCTGCAGCTTCAGGTGATATTCACATCAACCATTGGAATGGGGGAAAATGTGATCTTGGTGATCTTTGATCAAGGCATGATCATTAATGCCATATAAGCTCGTTTGAGTATTTTTGTAACTGCTAATGTTCTTGGATTTATACGCACAATGGTGTGTAGTATTCTCAGAAGAGTGTAATAAAAAGATCTTATCTTTTAGGCTTGAGTCTTTTACGGATCATGGTTTTTCCAATGGGAAGGCGGTCATGTAGCACATCATAAAAAAAAAACAAAAAAACAGAATTATCTCTGAAATCGCCAGATTTATAGTTATAAATAGTTGTTCAACACAGGTAACTGAAAATGGAATTGTCAATTGTGGTCTGGGGAATGCAGCTGCAGTAACGTAGTCAGACTTTAACAACCAACACCCAGAGAAAGCACCAATTTCACACAGCACTGTTGCATCCCAAATTCATAGAAACTGTGGGGACTGTGGATGACAAACCATGTAGTGGTCATCCAAAGACCGCCACGATGAAGATACCTCAACAATGTTTATTGCAGTCTTTGTGAAAAGTCCACAGTGCAGCATGTGACGTGTCCTGTGTCTTTTGACTCAGCCTATAGTTTTAAAGTGCTTGGTGAGTGTATATGGACTAGGTGGTTAAACAATGACACAAAAGAATGCTTTAATTTACAAATGCTACTAGGACACAATGTTGTTTGCAAAGAAAAATACATACATTCTAGACAAATCAATACTTTATTTTGACCAAATACCTTAAGTTCTTTAAGAAAACCTTATATCATGAATATATTAACTATCCATCTCATTTTAATCATTCAGATCTGATTTGACACACACAAGTATTTGTCCAACAAAGGTGAATAAAGCATAAATACTAATCCTGTTAGCTGCTCCTGGTACCATGTAGGTATTTTGCAATTTGAGACCTTAATTTAAAAGTTTATATTCTTCTGGTTTAATCTATCTCTTATATAATTGGGTTACAATTTCATTCTTTTTAATATATACCACTGTTTTTGTCTCAGCTGGTTCTCACTTCTTTTTGTAGGGTTTGGGGCCATCTGTAGCATCCTGTATACAGATAAAAGTGTATGTGATTAAAAAAAAGCAATATTGAATATTAGAACTGAGCATTATATTATTAGTCTTAGTATTAAGCCTAATTCCCCTCACCTTGTATATGCTATACAAAAGGTCTTGAGCTGGTAACAAGCATGCAGCTTCCCCAATAAAGCAGACTAGAATGTGGAGCACATCTGTCCACCTTCCCACAGTGAGCATTAACACGAGAAGGCCACCCAAACGCACCATCACTGTGTTCAGAAGAACCTGTCCACTGCGCTGACGATTCTGCTCCTCTGAAATACAGATAAGTCTATTTAGTCTTTGTAATTTTAGTCATTAGTTTGAGCAATTACTTGTTTTACTGGCTGTGTTATAATCCATCTCCTAGTTAACTTCTTCAGAATATCCATTATCATGTTCTAATACTTTTAGTAGCTTTAGTAGTCATAGAGCTGATTAACATTTAACGATTCATTTTATGTAATTTTCCTTTTCAAATCGGCAAACTGGCACCATACATTTACAAGAACTAAGTCAAGTAGTTATGATTCTGTACATAAAAACAGAATCTAGAAGTTTAGCAAGGATAACGCTGTGGTTTGATTGATGGTCAAGGAATGTGCATTTTCTGATATTCGTGTCATATGGGTATTAAAATAGGCTGGAAAATACCATTTTACTCTTTTAACACTATTCATTTATTATCTTCCGCTTAATCCACAAGTGGTCGTGGGTCAGCCGGTGCCCACCCAGCATCTCTAGGCCCAAGGGCAGGAACAACCCTAGACATGGTGCCAATCCATCGTACAGCACACACACACACACACACACACACACACTCACAGTCATGCACACAGTCACACACTAAGGGACACTTTTAGATATGGCAATTAAGCCAACACGCATGTCTTTGGACTGTGGGAGGAAACCGGTGTACCCGGAGTAAACCCACGCAGACACAGCGAGGACATGCAGACTCCATACAGAAAGGACCAAGGGTGCACCAGCCTGGGATTGAACTCGGGGGCTTCTTTCTGTGAGCCACCGTGCTGCCCTTTTTTAACACTAGATAAAACCAATTTTGCTTTGTCTTACCGTGCATGTAGACAATCAGGAGAGTGTAGCAAATTGTAAGTGGTGTCCAGAACCTTAAGGCCTCCGCAGTTGAGATAAAGTTCTGGTTGATGTTTGATATCGCAGCATAACCAGCCACACTGAAAGTTAGGATTAATGCACTGCAAAGATAGGTTATTATTGCGGTACTAGAAGTCATAAGGCTAATGCAGACACCACAGTAGCGCTGTGTGCTGTGCATTGGGTACATAGCTATAACATGATGCCGCAATTTGGAACAATGATTGGCCAAGAACCAGCTCAGGGCTGCAGCGAGGAGAAGACTTAGCCATGCTTGTGGTGCCCCCTCGTGGAGAAAATTCAGACTACAGTTTAATGCACAGCCCAAGGAGAACTGGCACTGAACAAGCTGCTGTAGTAAAGAATTACTTGGAGAGCCCTATAATAACAGAGATAAAAGAAACTTTCAAAAGATGCATATAAGGTCCATATACAATAAATGAGTCAATCCCTTTTATCTTACTGATGGGCTTGTGAGTCGCGATGAGACGGCACGAAGAGAAAACTCAAGAACCACAAGTGATGCAACTCGAGAGCCCAGAAAGGCAAGAGTCACAGTCAGAATCCAGAACTGGAGTTTTTCTGTTAGGCCACCAATATGTCTGCTCTTATTAACGTCATCTTTGCTGTTTCCAGTGCTTTGGAAATATTACACAAAGTTTCAAGATTATATTATATTAATATACAGTGTGTGTATATATATATATATATATATATATATATAGTCGATTCCGGTTAATAGGACCACCAGTTAATGGGACCAGCCGCTTATTCGGACCAAATCCTAAAGCACCGAAACAAATCCTATTATATACGTCTAATGTTATTCGCTTATTTGGACCAAAATTCTGCTTAATCGGACCAAAGAACGTGTACAGTATGTAATAT
>JAVSBV010148447.1:0-15531 GCA_033117975.1 Parotocinclus spilosoma | reverse complement strand
GGCGCATGTCTGATTTCTGGGAAAATGTAAGGCTTTTAGGTGCGCATTCTAGTGCGGAAAATACGGTACACATTTGGCGCGTTGCTTTATGTCACGTGGTTAATATACTGTCACTATTTTACAATACCGTCACCATATTAAAATACCGTGGTATACCGAAATACCGTCATACCGCCCAAGCCTAGTACACCCCCCACATTTTTGTAACTATTTTATTATATCTTTTCATGGGACAGCACTGAAGATATGACACTTTGATACAATGTAAAGTAATCAGTCTTCAGCTTGAGTAACAGTTTTTGCTGTGCCCCTAAGTGAAAATGACCAAATTGTGCTAAGTTTTAACATTTTTCATGGCCTGCATAATTTTCCAGCTCTGCCTTAACTCTGTTGGGTATGGCGTTCACTAGTGCTTTACAGGTTGCCACTGGAGGCCTCTACCGCATTTCCATGATGGCATCACAAAGCTGGTAGATGTTAGAAACCTTGCACTCCACCAAATTTTGTTTTAGCATGCCCCACAGTTTCAGAAGGAAGGGGATCATGCTCTGCTTCAGTATGTCACAGTACTTGTTGCTTCATGGTTCCCTTAATTATCTGTAGCTCCCCACACTCAGCAGCACTCATGCAGCAACAAATCATGACATTCCCACCACCATGCTTAACTGTATGCAATACACACTTTGTACTCCTCACCTGGTTGCCACAACACATGTTTGACACCATCTGAACCAAATAATTTTAACTTGGTCTCATCAGACCACAGCACATGTTTCCAGTAATGTCCTTATTCTCCTTGTCTTCAGCAAACTGTTTGCAGGCTTTATTCTGCTGCATCTTTAAATAAGGGTTTCCTTCTGGGATGACACCTATGCAGACCAATTTGCTACAGTGTGCAGCGTATGGTCTGAGCACTGACAGGCTGACCCCCTCACCACTTTAACCTCTGCAGAAATGCTGGCAGCACTATGTATATTTTTAAAAGAAAAACCCTGGATATGACGTTGAGCATGTGGGACGTGTCCTGTTAAAGCCCTGCATGGTCTTGGCCACCGTGCTGAAGTTCACTTTCAGACTGTTGGCAATCTTCTCATAGCCTAGGCCATTTTTATGTAGAGCAATAATTTTTTTCTAATTCTCAGAGACTTATTTGCCATGAGGTGCCATGTTGAACTTCCAGTGACCCAGTGGGAAGGAAAATGGCTACTTAAGAACAATTTGGCTATTTGTACCCACTTCTGGTGCCAACAGTTTAGACATTAATGGCTGTGTGTTGAGTTATTTAGAGGGCACAGCAAACTTACACTGTTACACAAGCTGCACACTGACTTCTTTGCATTGTATAAAAATGTGAAATCTTCAGTGTTGTTCTATGTAAAAATGTGAGGGGTGTACTCACTTTGTGAGATACTGTATACTGTATGCCACATGCAGATATTAGTCACTGGGTCATGCCACAGGATGGCATAAAAGTGCTTCCTCCCCTGCCCTATAACAAGGCTCTCAGAGGCTACTTTTGGGTAGTGTACCTCTTGGTGAGAGACTGTTGACTGCTTGATATACCTCTACAACACACTCAAAGACAGTTTGCCCAGGATGATTGTTTTGTCAAATTTCTGCCATATAGGCTGTTCTGTAGCTGTTAGGAAACGTTGGGAGCAGTGGGGGCATGAACATCGTGAACACACTCCCGACAGACCAGACAGATCACCAGTAGATAGGATCGTTTGATCCACCAACAAGCATGAACAGCTCCCACAGTTTTGTTGCCCACCGTCCAAACACAGCTACCACCTCTACTACACAACCCTGTCTGTGCCCGGAACATTTCCAGGAAATTAGCTTAAAGAGATTTGTTGTCATACCGTACCTCATCTTGTATCCAGGCTAGAGGCAGCCTAACTGGGTAACTAGAGCCTTTTTTAAATTGTACAGTTTTTCCCAATAAACATGTCAGTTTGTTCTAACGTTGTAATCACTTACACATGTCATCATTACATTCACATATGTAAAGTATTATTAGATCTCAACAACTCTTTCTTAGTGGGTTTCATTTTATCAATGATTATATATGATAAAATATATGCTTAATAAATACATGTATCAATGTATAATGAATTTCTAAATTCAACATGCTCAATCTATATTGCAATCATCTGAAGTAAAAATCAAATTCACATTTATTTCTACAGTGCTTTTTACAACAGGTCATTGTGTCAAAGCAGCTTTACAACTGTGTAAGTCCCAAGTGAGAAAGTCTATAATGAGAGTGGCAAAAAAATCTTTAAATGTAATATGTAAGAAACCAAGACTCAATAAGGGACCTAACTCCTTTGGACTGCCTAAATGTTTTATGTAAAAAATAAATCAAATTACTTACATAATACATTTATCATAATAGTTCAAATTTGTAGAAAAAATAAACAGTGAAAATTAAATATAATAAATAATAAATAAATATATAGTAAAATAGAGAGAATACAATATTGTGAATAATATTACAAAATAGAACATGTACTGTATAACTACAGAATATAATTAATGGATTATAAAGACCAGTAAACAGGGTCATTTTACGTTCACAGGTCAATTACATGTGACACGCAACTTCAATGCAAAATGTTGGCCTGCATTATACTGTATGTATGAAACAGGTCCTGGATAAATAGTGCTTACTGTATGTGCCCTTATAATGTATTTGAAAATGAAGTATTAAATCAAACAGTCTAAAAGGCATTATATCGTGTTACATTTTGCAGGTACAATGTAACTGACACGGGTAGGAAAACACAACCATTTTATTTTGTCTTTAGTTATTGCTGAACATTAATGAAGAGTTTAAAACTCAACAATGTAAATTGTTTATTTAGGAATGTAGTAAATCAAGGCCTTCCTGTCTTTTAGTAACGCACCAATCACAGGCAGGAGCAATGTATAAAGCCTACTACTGGTAATTATAAATATTAGCACATTCACTTAGGTCACAAGGATTTTTTAAATGCCTCCCTAACTTTTCTGTCAAACAAGCCACACAGTTTAACAAACCCTAAAATAAACAGCTTTCATTTCCTCTCAAACCTGTTATGTGAAGCATCATCCCAAAATAAATTCAGTCTAAAATGCCAGGCCACCACTGTGGTGACCTGAGTAAGATTCCTAGTTCAGTAAATATTAAAGTATCCAATTTGGATGTTAAAGTATTAAAATATTAAAGTACCTAAAATACCCGCTTTGAGGTTGTATCTCATTTGAATGTACACACATATATATGCATATATACAGTACGGAAAGTGCATATGAAAACACACCCTTACTTTTATTTAATTAAAGACAGTATGACTTCCAACATATTTCATGTTTTGTTTGGTCAACATAATTTCATTTATGAATAAATATCCATTCTTGCATTTCAGGCCTGTAGCACTTTTCAAAAAAAAGTTGAGACATTGGCAATTTAGAGCTAGTAATGAATTAAAAAACTAAATAATGGTGTCATGTTAAGCAAGTGATGTCGACAAAATATTTGGTACAAAAGTAGCATTCAGGAAAGTCTGAGTCTTTGATGAGCAAAGATAGGCAGAGGATCTCTAGTTTTTCAACAAATATTTAAGAAAATGATTCAAATGTTTGAAAACAGTGTGTAACGCTTGGTAGAAGTAGCAGAGACAGACACGGCAGGTGCAGGCAGGAATTTATTCAGCATTGGCAGGTCAAAATGAGGTAGTACAAAACCTAGGATAGGTACGTGGCACAAAAGCAAGGTTCCAGGAACAAGACAAAGAGTGTGGATGAGGTACGGAAAACCAAGGACTAAACAGTAAGTAAACGTAAAAAAAACCTAAACTACATAAAACATAAAACAAAAGACAGGGAAGTAACCCTGTGGTAGCAAACACAAGATACAGCAAAGAAACAAAGCACGGACGAGATATAAATAAGGAGAACCAAATCAGTCCCAGGTGTGTGCAATGAGTGTATGATTAGAGTTCGGAGGTGCTAGCGTAATAGGAATGGTAATGTTGGTGGAAACGGCCGTGGGTGTGACACAGTGTACCTCCAAGAAAGATTGGGAGGAATTTCCATATTTCTTCCCATATAGTGCGTAATATCATTAAACAGGAAGTTCAGTGTGTAAAATCCAAGAGCACAAGTTAAAGCTAAAAGCCTGTGATCCCTTAAGTCTAAAAGCCAGGGTCTATGATGTTGTGTCATTTACACTTCTGTGATGGCAGCGTTAATGCAGAAAAAGTATATGGATAGACATCCATGCATCTTTCAACAAGTACATGTAAAACAACTGTGGGCTTTTATATTTATGCCCCATTCTGTCTTGATTTGTATGATTAGACTCTTTCGACCAGTAATGTGGAAAGGTATAATAAATCAAAGTCAAATAAATGTATAATATGTTCAAAACGAACATATGTGCGGTACACCTTTGGTTGTGTTTGTGTTTGTATATATATTACAAATAGCAAAACCTTAAATAATTAAGTGTAAAGCATATTCATGTCACTAATACAACAAGCTGGTCTGCATTAATACAGAAATTAGACTGCTCTTCAGATTGCTCACATGACATAAGCCCAAGTGCTGATGAGACAGTTGTGCATAAATTTGCGAAGAGGCACTCTCCCAAATGATGTTTGTCACAGACCCACTTGAGCATAAGTGTTTATTTCCTTAACATGTTCAACTTCAGTGATGGAGTTTTAAAGTTTGGCCCCACTATCCCGATTACTGGAACCATGTCCTGTGGTTTGATGAGACCAACGTAAATTTCTTTGGTTCACATGGTGTTACTGTAAGTGTGTGAGGCGGCAACCAGAAGAGGAGTACAAAAACAAGTGTGTTGTGTTGTGCTTACAGTTAAGCATGGTGGTGGGAATGTCATGGTTTGGGGCTGTATGAGTTCTGCCAGCTGTGGTGAGGTTGAGGGAACCATGAATGCCAAATGCCAACATGTACATTATGACATATTGAGGGCACACCAAATTGAAACTGTTATAGAAGCGTAGACTGATTACTTTACATTGAATCAAAGTGTCATATCTTCAGCGTTGTCCCACGTAAATATATAATAAAACAGTTACAAAAATGCAAGGGGTGTACTCACTTTTGGGACATAGTGTAGGAAACCCAGGGTACTAAGAAGTAAACGACTTCAGACACTTTTTTATACAGCTTTGCTTATTAACAATATGCTTGGCACACAAGACAACAGTTTATGCATGCTTTTTCTACTACAAATAAGAAATTGGAAAAGTATAGAAAAGTTAATTTTAAAATTCTTACATCCTCACATTGACACAAATTTGAATTTTATTACTAACATTTACCCAATATATATCATGTATTGTCTGCTGTATCCTACAGTTGTACATGCCTCCGAGACCAAAGAACTTGAACAACAGATGCCATGTGCAAAGACAAAACGGGCCATACAGAATATTGTAAGATTGAGACCCAAAACGAACAGGTTCACTCATTTATGCCCTTTATCGGAATAACAGCACAGACAACAAATACCAGCCCTAAGTACTATTAGAACCAGTCTAGCGCTGTATATCTGCAAGAATATTTCCACAACAAACATAAACAGTAACTTCCTAGACTTTTTAGATCCACTCACACAGACCACGCCCCCACACACTCACCCCCATAGCACGCTCTATGTACAACACTTAATAGAGCACACAGACGACAAATACCCAAACAATGAGATCAGCATGTTATGCTCAGTGTTCTCTGGAGCCAAGATGGTTCCCTTCTGGACTTGATCAATGCTACAATAGTATCAGCTATAAGTACAAAAGCCAGGATATGTCATGGTATGCTGTTGTGTCAGTGCCCTTGGCAAAGGTCATTTTAAGTTCTGTGATCGCAGCATTAATGCAGAAAAGTACATTGAAATTTTAGAGCAACATTAATTCCTTGATGATGACCTATTTTCCTGGGATGTCCTTGCATTTATCAACAAGACAACTCAAATCAAGTCAAATCAGAAAATGTCATGACTGAAATATGGAAATCCTTCCAAATCATGATTGTGATGACGTGTTGAGACCTGTTTGAAAGCACATTATTATTTATTTTTTAATTAATTACTAGCTCTAAATTGCCCCATCTTAAATGATGTTTTGGGATGTGTAGCAGGTCTGAAATGCAGGAATTTATGTGTTTTAACAAATTAAATTAAGTAGACCAGACATTAAATATTTTGGTTTGCAATTATAATAAACTCAAAGTAAGCATAAGTTTTTATGCTTTTTGTCGATGGTGTACAGGGGTCGGTCGTGAGGAAGTTCATGGGAGAGCTGCTGGTGCGGTTGGGAGTCAAGGGGGCCAGGGGTAAAGGGTTTAAGGAGGGAGATATGGAACGAGGGGGAGATTCTCAGTCAGGGAGGTAACTGGAGGGTAAAAGTCACGCCCGAAACTTGTCTTATGATCGGGAATGGTCCAATGTATTTAGCAGTCAATTTCTTGGAAACCGGGATGCGTAGGTCCTTAGTAGAGAGCCAGACCTTGTCCTCGATCTGGTAAGTAGAACCCTTACTCCTCCTGCGGTCTGTGAAATGCTTCGTCCGTGCATTGCTAGCCATAATCCACTGGTGAACAGTTTCCCAGACGTCTTCGCTCTTGCGGAACCATTCGTCGACAGCGGGGGCGTTGGAGGGAGTGAGGTCCCAGGGCGCAAAGGGGAGTTGGAAGCTCAGGGTACACTGGAACGGGGTGATCCTTGTGTTGGAGCTCCTCAGGGAGTTTTGGGCGATCTCAGCCCATGCAAGGAACGTGGCCCAGTCGTTCTGGTTCCCCTGACAGTAGGCACGGAGGAATTTTCCCAGCTCCTGGTTTGCCCATTCACACTGCCCATTACTCTCCGGGTAGTATCCAGAAGTTAGGCTGATGAAGGCCCCCAACTTCTTGATAAACGCCTCCCAGACTGCTGAGGTGAACTGGGGACCCCGATCTGACACGATGTCTTCTGGGAGGCCGTAGTGACGAAACACCTAATGGAAGAGGGTCTCCGCTGTCTGGAAGGCTGAGGGTAGTGCGGGCAGCGCGATGAACTTCACCTCCTTAGAGAATCGGTCCACCAGGGTGAGGATGGTGGTGTTACCCTCGGAAATGGGGAGATCCGTAACGAAATCCACTGCCAGGTGACTCCAAGGGCGGTGTGGTATGGGTAACGGCTTCAATTTGCCTGCAGGCAGCTGACGGAGCACCTTTGAGGCAGCGCAGGTGGCGCATGAGGCAATGTCCCTGCTGATCTCGCCCCGCATAGCGGGCCACCAGTACTTGTCTCTGAGTTTCGTGAAGGTGCGGTCGGCTCCTGGGTGAACTAGGGTTAGTGTGTGCTCACGAGATGAGCTGGTGGTGGAACTGAGGAGGGACATAGGTCTTGTTGGGAGGGGTCTTTACCTTGCTGAGAGGCAGTTCCATGCTGTTGGAAGGTGCTTCGGAAAGCTGTGAGGAATCTCTGAAGGTTGTGGACTTCCGGACCATCGGTGAGCCAGATGGCTGTGGCCCAGGCGGATGCCTCACCAGTGAGTCTGGAGATGAGAAGTGCAGTGGCATTGCGGTCCGGTATGGGCGGCCTGCTGGCGAGGAACAGCGAAAACTTGAGGAGGAATTCTTCACAGCACTCAGGATTCCCTGAATGTTATGTATGCTGTGTAGTAATGCTGCTGTGACCAAGGTAGAGCTGGAGCCCTGGATGGGAGAAACAGAGCAGAGCACACACCGAGCCAAACAAACAAAACAATATAATAGGGGTTGAGATAGGAAGAGAAACACTGGAGAGGAAAGGGCTACGCTGGCAACTACAGGAGGAGAGGAGAGAACTAAACTAAGAAGGTAATCCAAGGGTTTAATCCCAGGGTGGGGCGGCCTGGGTCCTTTCTGTGTGGTGTCTGTGTGGGTTTACTCCGGGTACTCCAGTTTCCAGGTTAATTGGTGTCTCTAAAGTGGCCCTTGGTGTGTATATACTGTATATATATATATATATATATATAATAAACATATAATATATATAATAAAATATCCATGAGTCGTCTGTACCTGCTCAGAGTGACACCAGAACAAAGCTGTACGACGGAGCCTTTAAATGTAACACTCCCAAAATACACAAAACACCCAGGACCTGTGATTTATTCTGAATCCGGGGGGTCACAGGGCTGTTTCGCTGTTCCTTTGCTCTCTGGCAGACGTTGATCTTTCCCAAATCCCTGAACATCTCATCTTCCATCTGCATGAGCAGGATTACGAGCTGTTCAAATAAAGATAGATATTTATATCACAGGAACAGATTGGAGCAGGCTGTGCCACCAAATCCGGCTGGATAGCTGCAGAATTACTGTAAATTAAAGAACTGTCTCACACACACACACACACATACACACACACGCACAGACATACACACACACACACAGAGGCTTTCTAATCCAGGCTTGTTTTGGCCTCCATCAGCCCCTCTCCATTAGGGAGGGCAATTTTTCCCCCAACATACCCTCGAATCTTTTCCACTTTGCCTTCATCAGTCCATAAAGAGGCACAGCTGCCACACACACACACACACACACACCATTTCAGAGCCTTATCAAACATGAAATCACACAAAGCAGTGCAGTACATGGTGCATGTTGCAGTTTGCGTATTTGTTTTTGTTTCGTTTCGTTTTCTTGCAGACGTTTTTGTCGCACTACCAGATCGTCTAACGTTTACAGGACATCTTAATCTAATCTAAAGTGTATCATTAACCCTGCAGAGATCCACACAGGGTCCGAACCTCCCCTCCCAAAGTCTTAATGTTCCTATAAAACGCTCAAATCTTTACGTAGGCTCATTTTTCAGGGATTAAAATTCCTGTATTATTGACCGGAGTTTCTGCTTGTCCATGAAATTAAATCTGTATTATTTTCTTTATTTACTTCTTCTAATCTTCTCATTTATGCTTTCGCCTTACAGCGTCCACAGGGTAACATGATCCTGCATTCTGATTGGCTGGGAAACCTTCTAGGAGTACCAATATTGCCTGCTAACGGCACTCTGACCAGAGCTCTTCAGAACGTTTGTTTGGATTTCATCGAGTTAGATGAAGCTCTTAACGAGGAGTCTGGTCCTTCTAACGAGCCGGGGTTCATCAGGCTTAATTATAAACGAGGATTTGGATTTAATCTCTGAAGTGATTAGAGTATATCAGACGTCCCGGGCTCTAAATGGATTCACAGGGACGACAATAAAGACTTGATCTTCTGGATGGTTTGGATTTTAGGGATCAGTCAGAAATGTTACGGGACGCTTATACAGCATCAGTCCACCGTCCAAGGCCGATCGGAGCTTCATTCATGGATCTGTTAAGTCCGTATCTTAATCTTAAACCCGACTGAGCTGCTTATGATCTACAAACTCCGTTCTGACAGATCATCATTAAAGTCTGTGCTTTGAAATCCTCTGGAGGTTTAAGATAATGATCGGATGAATTAGATCCCTCCTTTAGCCCGTCCGAGATGAGAAGGTCCGAGAGCATGCTTTGGACGTTTTGGAACGCCATTGGGGTCATAGAGCTGTTCCACCGTGTCCGTTGGGATTTCTACGCTCTCCTTTCTGCTGTGTTTCTCACCGGCTCTGCTAATGGTCTAATGGATTCCTGAGCCATGGCTTACTTTATTTAGAAGCCATAACGGGCACCGGTGGCGGAACCTTCTCCATTTGCTGAAGCATTATCGAGCAGGTGACTGGAAAGATCCAGCCTCCCCTCGTCTGCTGTGTCAGAGCCGCCTGTTACAAAGAATCGAACGTGCGGTTACGTGTTCGTACGTTTTTAAGTCGGGGGTCGAAGGAAATTGGGTTTTAAAGCAAGAAAAACGAAGGCTTGCAGAACGACACGTGCGAAGAAACAGATCTTACACCAGAGCAGCGTAACAACGTAAAAAAAAAAACCCAGCAACAGTCACTCACATTGTGCATTAGAATGACTGAGCCCCAGGGCACAAATTTCTTCTCAGTTCTGGTGAGAGAGAGAGAGAGAGAGAGAGAGACAGAAAGAGAGAGAGAGAGAGAGAGAGAGAGACAGAGAGAGATTTGCAGGGATGAGGTAGGACAGAGAGAGAGGATTACGTCGAGGTAAACCTCATAAGCTCCGTCGACAAACAGAGAGATGAACAGCATTAGAGAGAACATTCCTAATACAGTTACACACCAGATTATGGAAACGATCTCCAGAGGATAACAAGCTGCCCAGATTCAGGGAATAATGACCTGTGTTTTGGAGAGAACAACTTTAATAGGATGCAGGGACGTCCCTGGTAAAGACGTCGTCTTAAAGCCAGTTTATGTCCCTCTAAAATCTCGCTGTACTTTTCTGCATTAATGCTGCATCCCAGAAGAGGAAACGACCTTTAAAAAAGGGTCCGGACCCGACCCCGGACCATGATAGACCCTTGCTTTTGGACTTGTTCCTCAAGTCCAGAGAAGTGAGCTTATGGGCGTGGCTAAGTACAGTAACGTTATAAGTGGTATTTGTGAACGTAACTCTGTATTGTAAAGCTTGATAACGTCCAATATATATATATATATATATATATATATATAAATTTTTTTTAACTCATTACTAACCCTATTTTTCTCCCCTGCTATTTTTTTTTTAAATGTGTTGCAGGTCTGAATTCTGGCCTGGATTATTAACGAACAAAATGAAAAGTCGTTTGTTTATGACTTACGTTTACGTTTATCGTCTACAGATACACACACTCTTTCTCATCAGAGCTGTAGACGTGTCGGTCCTGGACATTCACACACACACACACACACACACACACACACACACACACACACACACACACGCCTTGGACTCGGCAGCCAATAAGGAAATCAAACAGTATAAATGAAAATCTCGAGGAGCGGCAGCTTCACCTCCCCAACTTAACGCCATGAATTTTTCATCAGCGCTCCGGCGTGCCCGATATTACCTCCGAGTCTTTAGCCTGGTACTCAATAACACACGCCATCTTTCATTAGAGCCCACTGCCACAGCCTGGCATGAGAGTTAAACAGATCACAACATCTGTATTTAACCCCTGGATCACTGGTGAAAGAGGAAATCCCTCCTCCCTCAGCTTTAAAGGACGCTTTTTTTTTAAATTGAAGAGTCGACGAATCTGAAGTGACTGTGAACGTACTCTTTGTTGTTCTGGAGGATTTTAGGGTGTTTCACCTACAGCGCCACCTGTTGGGTTCACGGAGAAAGACATTAAGTATCCGGCGAGGGCGGTACTTTTGGGTGAAAAAAATGCCTCGGTGCTGCTGTTTGAGCTCGTCTGAGGTATGAACAACACATCAATACCTTGAAGCAGATAGGCTACGGGAGCTGGGTGCCCCTCCCACCGGCTAAGAGGGGGCTGCCAAGGCTACGATCCGAACGGGCCAGGTTTGTGCAGAATTTGGCATGCACTAAAAAGCATGGCCGTGTAAAAAAGCATCCTGCCTGGTACCAACCGTTCAGGGTGCGGGTATTTATCCTGGCACACCTTCGGCCTAGCTGAGTATCGTTGCTGACCGTGTGCACCCCTTTAGAAGCGCAGACGAACTCATCCAGCACCTGGAAGGTTAAAAATTCAGCGAAAGTTCTCCGAATGGGTTTCAGGAACCTGTGGCGAACACAAACCCGGCTTGTTTTTCCTGGCTCTCATATTGATTTGAAGCCTAATTCCGCGGGTTCTAACGTTCCTCATTCCGTCTGCACGTGTGCAAACCCTTTAGCGTGGAAAACCGTGACTTATTCGGCACAAACTGAGAAAGAAAATCGAGTTTTTACCGAAGCACGGAGAGCAGCAGCAGCATCGAGGTCTCCGGATTCTCCCAGCTCTTATTATCTGGTCGGCGTTCCGGTTTCCCTCCACCGGCTGCCTGGTCTGCGCAGATGTTCCGAGCTCAGCGGCCAGGACGCCGATCACCTGTTCTCACCTGGTTCGTATTTATTTGGGAATGAAGTCTCGGAGCAGATTGGGCTACCGAGTAAGCAGGTGTTTATCACACATGGCACAGGAGGTTCGTTTCCTCCGTTCTTTTTTATTTATCCGTTTATTACGGCGTGTACCCGGAGGCATTTGCATACAGACGGTCTGGTCGTGGCTAGAACGCAAAAGATGGGCGTCCCCCGGCCACGGAAGTGCATCGTGGGAAATACGGAGCGCTCCCACTCGAGGACGCTCGGTGCCCAAATGGCATGGAGAATGGCGTTCCGGTTCCCGATCGAGAACGTTCCGGTTCTCCAAAGCTGCTCAGGGCTTTGAGCAAAACGAACGAGAGCCCGAAGGCGTGGCTTACGGAAGTTTGGAATTCTCTCAACTCGGCCGCATCGATTCGGCAAGGTGCTGGAAATGGTTCTCGGGGACTTTCGGTCCGTCTGGACGTGGCAGATCGGGCACATCCGTGATGCCACCCTCCGGATCGACCACATCCCAAAGGTGCTCTGTTGGATTGAGATCAAAGGCTTTACAATCAATACTCAGGTAGGTTGTGGGGTAAACGGTGCTCGGTCGCTATCAAGGGGCTCAAAGTGTGCCAAAAAAAATACCCCCATGCCAATACATAAGGTACCAGCAGCCTGAGCCGGTCGTACCAGGCAGGAGGGTTGGATCCATGGATGCTTTTCAGACCAGGCCCATTTTTTTTTAATCCTCTATTGTCCTATTCTGGTGGACTGTGGTTAGGTACTGGAGCCTAGCGGTTATGGTACTGGACTATTGACCAGAAGGTCCAGGGTTCGAATCCCGCCTCTGCCAAGCTGCCACAGTTGGGTCCTTGAGCAAGACCTTCAACCCACAGTTGCTTGGATTGTAAGACTGTACAAGTTGTAAGTCGCTCTGGATTAGGGCGTCTGCCAAATACCGTAAATGTAAATGTATTCTGGTGCGATCTGCTGCTGTAGCCCATCTGCTTCAAGGCTGGACGTGTTGAGGGTTCCTCAGGACGTTCCTCAGGAACGCTCTTTATCCGCAGAGATCTAGAGAACTAGATCAGATCAGACTCGGGTTCTTTAAACGATGGAAACACACGATCCCAAGCTTTCAGCGCGGAACCCGATCGGGGTCAGCAGATCGGTGGAAGTTGAAGAACCCGAGGCGGCTGGCACGCCCGTAATCAGGCCCGCGCCACCAGGCCTCGCTGGCAAATCTGCCGGCGGTTCCCGGAGCTCGTTGTCGCTCCGGCTTCCTCGCCCGGGATCTAGGTCAGCTCCGAGCAAAGCCGTCCAAGAACGAGAGAGAAATTCCAAAGAATTCTTTTCTTGTCGTCTCTCATCCAGGGGGTAAAAATAAGCGGAACCGCTGCAGAAGGGAGCCACTGAAGAAGGAACGGAGGAACGTATTCGGTTTCTATTGTCGTCTCTTTTGTCGCGGGAATCCTCCGAGTTCGGATTTCTGATCTTCGGGAGGAGGAACGTTCGGGGAGGGAGCATTGTGTTTGGGTAGAAAGCTCGATGTAGCCTGCGAACGAAAAAAGAAAAAAAAAAACGGCAGAGAGCAAAAAATAATCCTCCGTTTCGGGCTTGTTATCGTTCTGTTGTTCTCAGTTTGAGCGGAAACCGGATCCTTTTTTAGGAATCACCGTGTTCTGAGTCGTTTTTAAAAGCTTTGCTGCAAAAAAAATAAATAACTTCATTTAAACATAACCATTCAACAAATCGGCGCTTCATGCTGCGTTTCTGTAAGAATCATTTGTTAGTCGTGACTCTTTCAACGAATCGTTTGTGACGCCGAAAGAATCGGTCGATCAGAACGACTCTTTTTAGTTTTGGAATCGGAACTTGATTGTTGGGATTGGATTACAAACAGTAATAAAAGTATTAAACAGAAATAAAAGTATTAAACAGTAATAAAAGTGTCATTTAGTAGAGCTTTCTAATGAATCATTTTAAAAAGATTCACTCCCGTCCGATTCGTTAGGGATCGTTTCATAGGAGTCGACTCCCGCTTTATCAACGGAACAAAACTTAAATAGTGATTTTAAACAGGTGATTTGGTTCCAGAAGCAGCATCCGGGAAAGGCTGAGTGTTTGGGGAGCAAAGATGATCAGAGGAACTCCCTCCGGTTTGTCACCAAATGCTCCTCAAAGATAGATAGGAAGGTATTTACTGTCTCGAACAGAGGATATTTTTATTAAAAGATTCATTCAGTCCTAAAAAAATCAACCGAAGAGGGGTGATCTCTCTCCCCTCCCTCAGCACCATTGATGTCATTCATGAATATCTGATAGGAGCACACGGGTAAGGGATTTTTATCCAACCTTTATCAGGCTCTACAATACAGAGTTACGTTCACAAATACCGCTTATAACTTTACTGTACAAAACAAACAATAATCGGATCGTCCCCCGATACTAATGGTTCTGATCGTATCGGGACATCCTTGCAGTAGATATTATAAATATTGTTGCAGCACCAGTGGCAGGTTCCTTAAGTCGTCCTGCTGCAGATGTTTAGAAGATGTGCTGAAGGTTCAGGACTGGTGCTTTCACAGGCCCCGCTGTTTGGAAGGTAAGCTCTGAAACGCTGGAAGCCTGGAAGAAGCTTCGCCCTGGGGAATCAGATCACAGCCGTGATGGATGTGGAAGCGACGCCTCAGCCCTGCTCCACCGCTGCGGGTCTGCCGAATTGAGAATCATCTCACACACGCGCGAGGCTACACCCTCACGAGGATACACTGTGATCACACGCTGATCTCCAGCAACACCGACACGGTGGCTGCTGCTCCGCCGCTCCACGAGTGCGACTTCAGAACCTATTACTCATGACCTGTCAGGCAGAACGGCGCGAGCCCCGCGTATGCCCCCGCCAAAATAAAAGCGGGGGTGTGCCTGTGTGTGTCATGTGACCGCGAGATTCGGTTTTGAAACCTTCAAACCCACTTACCCTTTACTCTTAAGAGGGAACGCCCTTTTGTCTGCTTTTTGACCCACTTTGCCTTCCACAGCCTCCCGCCGTTTTGACCCCTGCCGCGCTCCATAACGACGGCCTATTTTAGCGGTAGAACGAGAGGAACAGAAATCACGCGAGGAGTATGAATGAAGCCGGTTACGGAGTAGGATGGGGTCAGAAAGAGCATGAAAGGTTATGCAGGATGATGTGGCTCAAAAGCATGCAAAAGTGGAAGCTCATCTTTAATGACAGCTTGAATGAACGCAGGTCAGAAAAAAAGAGACGGAGACATTGCCCTGATTGGCATCTTACTACTACCTACGCCCTCCAATTTCCGCATCTTACCTCTACCTACGCCCTCCAATTTCCATTTCTTACCTCTACCTACGCCCTCCAATTTCCGCATCTTACCTCTACCTACGCCCTCCAATTTCCGTTTCTTACCTCTACCTACGCCCTCCAATTTCCATTTCTTACCTCTACCTACGCCCTCCAATTTCCGCTTCTTACCTCTACCTACGCCCTCCAATTTCCGTTTCTTACCTCTACCTACGCCCTCCAATTTCCGTTTCTTACCTCTACCTACGCCCTCCAATTTCCGTTTCTTACCTCT
>JAVSBV010148437.1:0-15532 GCA_033117975.1 Parotocinclus spilosoma | reverse complement strand
CTGTTTGTGAAAGTTTCATTATAGACTGAATTCATTCAAGCCCTACGATGTTACCCAAACGTTCTGCAAGTTCTACAAATAAAATAGTGTAGAAATATCTAAATAAATATAGCGTCTTTACTTCACGTATTTTCGTTTATCATGGGCGGTCCTGGAACGTAACCCCCACCATAAACGAGGGAGCACTGTATCCCCAAATTTTTTGTGAGCAGTGTAAATCCTGCAGATCTTGAATTCAAAATTGAATTGTACTTAAATTTATATGAAGCACCAACACCATACATACCAGTTGCTGCGGGTAGACCCAAACGACCCTACGCGTTGAACTCGAAATTCAGCACCTTTTTTCACACCATGTCCTTTGGGACACCCAAATACAATCGCTTAACATCTGCTTTGCGACCCATGTTCCACACAAGACATTCACTGTACTGTACCACCTCTTCTCAATCCCCTATCCCATTGCACACACTGCAGAATTTCTAGCCAGATCATCCTTGTGCAACTCCATCTGCAGGAGCCTAAGGTCACCTTAACATTACATTTTCGAATGGTAACAAGTGTAAAGTGAATTACAAACTGATTTATTTATCTCCATTTCCTCTTATTTCAATATGATAGAAATCTGCTGGTCTCAGTTTTGACTTGGACTTAACTACCAAAAGTCTGGGACTTGGCTCTAGCAGCTCTGACTAAACCAGTAATAAAGTATAGTCAAGAGGAATGCAGGGGTGCAGCACTTAAGATCCTGAACTATGGACCAGAAATTCCCGGGTTCAAGTCTCAGCACTGCTGTAAGATTGTATCAGTTGTCCAGATAAAAGCTTTTGCTTAATAACTACCTGACAAAGAGTCGTATCCTGCAGTAGGAGTGTCTGCTAAAACGTCTGGAGCCTTACCCTCAATTCATTGGGCGCATCCTTGGATGGGACGCCAGTTCATTGGAGCGTCTCGTAAACACCCCACGTTGCAGCACAAAATTAGAGGACAAGATCTGATCCTAGGGCCCAAATCTGCGTTTCTATTACTGAACCTCAGGAGCTCAGGCAGATATTAGAAGGTACTAAAATGTGTTTTATTATTTTTGCCAGTTATTATAATGGCAATTGTTTGTAGAATTGGGAATTGGGAGTTTCACATACAGATGACTGGAGTATCGTGAATGAGTATCATGTAAATTGCTGCTGGTTTTGCGCTGTCTTTCTCTCTCTCGCCGTCTCTCTAGTTTGCCGGCTGAAATTCCATCCCTGGCTCTAAACAAAAGCCAATGTCATCCTGTCCGTCAAGCTGACTGACAGCATTCCCATCCAATATTCACTAGCTGTCCTGTATGGGCATGTGCCACCGCGCTGTCTCGCCATTGACATAGAGACGGCATTGCGTTTACGCAAAAGACCCAAACTACACAGATTAACGGTAGAAACGACTCTCCTATCCCAAAGCGTTTGTCTTTGTGCGTGAGTGACTGATTGCTGGGGAGCGGTATGTACCACACTTGGCTAGAATGAGTACTACAGTTGAGCCCTTTATGCTCTTACGATGGTTTGAACCAGAGCACGAGTACAGTAGATGAGTCAGCGCTGTTACGTAGAACCTCAGTCCAAGCGATGGCATGCGGCGGAGCTGAAGCAGAGGTCGAAAACAGGCTGCACCGTGGATCCTAATCCCACTCAAATATCCCGTACGTGGTACGCTGAGCTGGAAATGACACTGCCGTAAATTATATCTGTGCGCGCCCGCGCTCAGGTGATGATTATGTTGCAGACAGGGTATATTCTGACGCAAAAGTGGAGTGGGAGAGCGAAGAGTGAAGGTTTGCGCAAGATGGCCGTCATCCCCATTTAGTCAATGTCCCCACCAGAGCAGAACGATTGATGTCATAAGTGTGGGACACACCCTAGGCTGGACAAACCACACAGGCTCTCGAAAAGCAAGGACAGCTGAGAAGAGTCTCTCTCACACACATACACACACACACACACACACAAACACATTTGTCTCACTGTCCTGGTGGGGACGTTCCATTGACAAAATGTAGCAAATCATTACTGGAAATCTATTAAAATGTAAAAATATGAATTTATTTTAAAGAAAGTTGCAACTTCTGTAAAAAAAAAAAAATAATAAAAAAAAACAGTCTTTCCCAAGCGCAATCAGCAAAAGGTCCCCACAAGGTCAAAAATGTTAAGTATTTCTATCCTTGTGAGGATACATAAAATGATATATAAACATGACCCACCCATACACGCTCGTTTGTCTCGCTATCTTTGGGAGAACATTCCAATGACATAATGTTGCTAATGTAATCTAAGTAATTAATGCTCCACCTACCCCTAACTTCTAACTCTAAGCTTAACCTCAGTAAACTAACGGAAAGCTTTTGACTCTTGGTTTTTCAAAACAATGTTGCAGTTTCCCAAAATAAAAAATATATATATTATATATAAATAAGATGAAAACACACACAGATGTAAATTCTTTTCTTGTTGTCCTTGTGGGGACGTTTCACTGACATGAATGACAATGAAGGAATGTAGGACTACTGCAGCTAATGAATGCAGCTACACCCTGACCCTGACCCTAACTATAACTTTAACCTCAGTAACCTAAAGCAAGCCTTTTGACCCTCTTGGATGGTCAAATAAAAGTTACCATATTTGTAATATAAATACCAGTTAAAGCAGTAAGTAACATGAAAATGGACCTCATAAGTCATAATTCCAGGTTATCCTACCACTGTGGGGACATGGACACACACACACACACACACACACACACACACGTATGCACATGCACGCACACGCACACACACTGTCTTGCTATTCTTGTGAGGACTTTCCACACAGACACACACCTGCCTGCACACTAACTGATGCTAAATTAAAATAAATTTTGGTACCAACAACAATCTACAATCATGACTGCAGACAGACAGACAGACAGACAGACAGACACACACACACACACAAACTATCCTAAAAAAACTCTTTTGGCTCTTTTGGTTTTTTAAATAAAAGTTGTTTTTTTGGTGAAAAAGCAATAACAGAAGCAATATTGTGAAACTTTCAAATTGCCAAGTTTTCTTATCATTGTCAGGACATTAGTAAGTGTAGACACACGCACACACACACACACACACACACAGATACACACACACACACACACACAGATGCACACACACACACACACACACACACACACAGATGCACACACACACACAGACAGATGCACACACACAAACACACACACACACAAACGATCCTAAAAAAAACTCTTTTGGTTTTTTAAATAAAACTTGTTTTTTGTTTTTTTTGTTATTTTAGCAATAACAGAAGCAATATTGTGAAACTTTTGTGAAACAAATTGCCAAGTTTTCCTTGTTTGTCAGGACATTAGTGAGTGTAGGCACACACACACACACCCACACACACACACACACACAGAATCACAGACAATCATATAGAACCACACATATTCATAGACACACAGAAATTCCTAAATGCCAACCGACTCACAGACACACAAACCCACTTTTACACTAATGGACACGAAATGAAAATTAAAATGCTGTTACTTTGCAACAATGTTCAAGACATGTTTCTTTAAATTCCAGACTAAAAGTGTCTGGTGAATGAGCTTTTGAAACAATGCAGTACTCAGATTAGACAATCAAATATCTTAAAGTCTTCAACTAAAAATAGAAAGGGAAAATTCTATCTGTGAAAATAGATAACACATAACGTTCTCCGCTATATATTAAAGAGGAACTGTGGTAGCTTAGTGGTTAAGGTACTGGACTCTGGACCAGAAGGTCCAGGGTTGAAATTCCACTTCTGCTAAGCTGCCACAGTTGGGCCCTTGAGCAAGGCCCATAACCCATAATTGCTTGGATTGTAAGATTGTTGATCAGTTGTAAGTCGCTCTGGATAAGGGCGTCTGCTAAATGCTGGAAATGTAAATGTATATATTACAAAACGACTGGGCTGCTAAATTGTATTGCAAATTGCTCTCTAATTTGATTGACTTAAACGGCTTTGTACACGTATCTGTATATTAATGAACCCGTAATTTCATACCGCCCAGAGCAGAACGAAGATCTCTATCTAAACCACGTCCACGTTAGGTGCAAATTTGGAACAAAATGCGGTTGCGTCATAAATGCTGACTGTTCAGATTTTATTTATGGATCTGTAATAATCCTGTATCGACGCGTCTTTTGGAGGGAATGTTTACACTCCTTGAACCCTTTTTCATTCTGATCAGCTTCCTATGCACTGGATTCTCCAAGTGAAGTACCAAGTGTATACCGAACCTGCGTTGTGCTTTGTGCGCTAATAAGAAATGAATAGAGTAAAATTATTTCTTTAATATAAAATTCATGAAAGGACAGTGGCTGGAATGAACATTTTCCACAAAATATTTTCAGCATATTTAAGAAATCTCTGCAAACAGAAACACTCAAATATACTCAAACAAAATGAATCTGCTTATGCAAATCTGTACTCGTCGTATCTCGGTCGGTCCTGAGTCCATTCTGGGGTAAAGTATAAAGCCTTGGGGAGCGAGATGCATCCACGCTTGCTACTCACCCGATCTGTCTGTTGGTAGACGGAGCTTGTGTGATAACCGAGCTGGACTGCGGTGAAGGTAAGGCCTGCTGGATGACTATGCTGTTCTCATGGTTGGCCATTCGGCCGTGAGATTGCTGGTGCTGGTTGGGGCCTGTTTGCGCATGAAGAGCGATGTTCTACGGAGGAAACGGACAAAATACGTATCAACCCGACTGCAGAAAAGCTCCCGTAAACAGCCTGCAGGCACCAAAACGAATCGGTTTAGTGCAGATACGTGGGGCCATAACGTAGCCCAGTATGGACAGGATTATGAATATGGTAGAGAACATGAGCACTGGCAACGCTTCCTGAAAACTGCTGGAACAATGAAGTCCTTTTTCAGAGAGGTTTATAGAGCGTGAAAGATTTTAGCCTAAGACTTTTTGTAGGGTGTTTGAGACATGGGCAGTGCTGCTATGATGCATTCATTATAAGATTTAATGGAAGGTAACAGGCAGCTGTCAAACCTATAAAGCAGGACCCGTTTCGCTTCAGTCCTGTCCTGTTCAGTGTCTCAAAGCACAGCGTTAGGGCATTGTGGGTAAGAATCAAGTTTGTACGCAAGTTCTTAAAGAAGAGTCGCTTCCCCTTAATGTCATATAGGATTTCAGTGGAAAGTGCCACTTTACTGGGTTTGGCAACATTTACTTGGAATGCATGGGGGCGAAACGGTCGAGAGGATCTGTCAAAATAATACGGCCTTGACTCATTCACCAAAAAAGAACAAGGGAAATATTACGTATTTTTGTTTTCAATTCAGTGATAAATCCAGCGCTTTCATTTCCCTTTAAGGGATCTTTTCTTGACACACACACACACTTGTATCCCCCACACACCCCACTGCCACTTTTTATACATTAGAGCTCTGGAAATCTCAAACACAATCTAAATCATAAAAAAAACAAAAAAAAAACCTTAAAGCACTAAAGTACTAAAACGTAGTTATTGACATGTGACATTTCTGGCATTCCAGCTCTTCTTTTGCTTCTTTTACTAGCTTTTTTAAATCAATTTCTCCATTCAGTTGTTGGGATAAAAAGATAAATTGTTCTGAATTGTATTTCCTATCTATACGAACACATGTAACTGTAGTGAATTTGCCTCAGAGTCCGGCTGGCCTGGTTGCTGCCTGTGTGGAGTTTGCATGATATCCTCTGGAGATGGTTTTGTCCCACATTCTAAAGGCATGTGTTTGGTAGAGAGTAAGCAAGTGGGAACAAGCTGTTAACAATGAAACACATTGCTTTTGGATTAGAAAAAAAGCAGAAGAAAGGTCGTACGTTTCTGTTTTCTGCGAAAGTTTCCTTATAGACACTGCTCACAAAAATGAGTAGTGGGATATTTCATTTCAAAATATGTCCTAATTTTTGTCAGCAGTATAATAAGCTACAGAAGAATTAGATAACACGTTACTACACTTAATAGCTAAATTAAACGATTTAAAAATGAACAACAGTCATTACAAATGAATAAACAGTGTATGAGGGTCTATTTTCTTTAGCTGGCCCGTTAATGGGAAGGGACTGAAATGAGTTATAGCGTTGCCAAAAATGCTGCTAGGGTGAAACAGAAGTCATGTAATTGTGATAGAAATGCAGTGACTTGTTAATTAATTGCAGCCAGCAAGTCACTGTAAATGATGACTTACGTTTCATTATAAATTACAACGACTAGAAACGACTGTAAAGTTCAGATTCAGAAAACACAAAAAGAAATTAATTTTGAACATTAGCAGTAAAGTCAGTCAAAGTCAGATTTATTTATAGCACTATTTACAATGGACCGTTGTGTCAAAGCAATTGTCTATCATCTAGGCCCACAGCCCATACTGAGCAAGCCTAGGGTGACAGTGGAAAGAAAAAAGTCCCTAAACGTTACAAGGAAGAAACCTGGAGTGGACCAGGAATCAAATGAAGAATAACATTAGAAACGAAGAACTTAGAAACGAAGTTGTTTAATTAATACATTTATAGTGATTGTTTAAATAGACACAAGTTACATCAAAATGAACAGAGAGAACCTGTTTAAAGCAGATATAGGCTATTCATTCGTTCATTATCTTTCGCTTAATCCACACGGGGTCGCGGGCTAGCCGGTGCCCACCCGCAACTCTGGGCGCAAGGGCAGGAACAACCCTAGATGAGGTGTCAATCCATTGGAGGGCACACACACAGTCATGCACACAGTCACACACTAAGGGCCACTTTAGAGACACCAATTAACCTAACACGCATGTCTTTGTAACAGGCACGTAAATAATGTTCGTAAGTGCATGTGCCTGTCCTGAACTGGTCTAAATAAACTAGTTCACATTCACTGTTGTTCTTAATATTTTCTATCAATGCATTTTTTACTTCCGTCAAACAAAGGAATCAGGTGCATCATATCATCAATCAGATCGTGACATTACATTACTGTATTTTCTAATTTGAATAATTATTATGTATTTCCATACATTTAGAATGTAGTTGCATTAGGGAAAGTTTGTAGAAGGTAGTGTTCCACTTGCTTTCTCAGCAGTGGTCCTTGACACATTTATGTTTAATTTTGCATGTAGTTTTCTTGTGAAAATACTCAAAAATATTATTTGACTCTGGTTTTCATTGTAGTCAACATAAAGTGCTCGTTATGTGGTGCATGCCTGTATTTAAACTGAGAAACAGAAACAAAATCTTTAGTCCATTGGTGGACTAAGGGTATTGTTGCTCAGCTCAGATAGACGGCTGCCGCCCGAATGCCCAGATTCTGATGGAATGTATCATACTGCTTACCAAGTGGCTTGTAACGCAAGTTACAGGGTTGCCACTGCCAACATTTACTGGCATTGTGTAAGTGGAAGGGGTAGTCATTTGTTCCCTACATTTGGCACTGTATTTTTCGAAATCGGTAAGCAGTACCTCATGTGATTTAAAAACAGTGAGCTGAGTTGCATATAGATAATAACTCAAAGACCCATGGTTTGACTACCCTACCACCAGGGCAATTAAAATCTACTCAGGACTACAATGCTGTTTAGATCAAATTAGATCCAGTTATCAACCTGGGTTGGTTTGTGCAGCAGTGTTTTCAACAAAGGTAAACAGTGAGTCATAGGTCACATTATTGCTTGGCTTAATTAACGTCACGTCACGTAACGTCATAATACTAGGGCATTTTAGTACATTTAGGGACATAATAGTACATATTGGACCAAATATGTATGGTTGTGTTTGTTTTGTTCTTTAAACAGTGCTCATTATGAAGACAGCATTATACATGCTCTGTTTTTTAACATCAGCAGCTTTATAGCATCCAGACAAAAAACTTGAATCCACCATACTCCATGCAGATAAATGCTTATGCATGTACTGTATATTTATGCTAAATTAGTAACCGGAAAACAGGAACATTTTTAATTTTAGTGGTATCTTAATGCCTTTACTTCAACCTGCATTGCTAAAAATAGCACCAGGAGCAAAATGTACACTGTACTAAAGCAGCTGAGTGTCAGTAGCATATTTCATATATAAGTAGAATGAGTATATCCAATACAAATCAAATACTAAATAATTCTAGAACATAATGCTTTAAAAATATTTCCTTATTGATCTGTAGTCTATTTGAATTTTTCATGAAAATCAATTAACTTCAGTCTTCCTTGGTCTCAGAGGTCAATTGTCATCAGTATCAATGTGTCCGCAAAAGGTTTATAGTTGTGCTGGCTAGTATTCAGACTACAGCTGCACATTTGTAACAATTAAATCAGCATTCAGAACACAAATGTAACTCCACGCCTTAGCAGATTTGGGGCAACTGGGATGGAGTTGATTTAGTTTAAGCAGAAACACATTTTTCTTTGCTCAATATCTACTCTAGCCACAAGCAGTTTCAAATTTAGCACACCATTCCTATGGCAATATGTGAAATCCACAATATACACACACTCATCACTGTATTAGGTACACCTCCTTGTTTTTATTCTGATACCATTTTTATCAGTTCTACTTACCATAAAGAAGCATTTTGTATTTCTACACTGTGGTGTGTTAGTGTGCGTTTTGCCAGTTTATATGGATCAGACTTGGATCTTTAGCTTAGCTAAAAATGGTGTCAGGTATCACACAAGCAAAAACAAAAAACTGAATTGAACCAGTTTACACTGGTATAACAAAATGCAAAATTGTTTATCTTGCACATTAATACCAATAGAGTTTAGTTTGAATGCCACTGCCTATCTGAGTCTACCTGCTGACAGTATGTATGCCGTTATGCGCACAATTTAATACTTTCTAATGAAAACGTCCAATATGTTGCACCATGTCATCTAAAATTGACTCAGTGACAGTGATTTTACCATAATTTCACTTCAAAGGCACCTTCAGTCATCAAAACCTATAAGGAATGTTTCCATAACTTTTCTGAGTTCATGCCTTTAATAATTCAGACTGTTTCGAGACCGGTAAACTAAAGTGTTTCCTAAAACAAAAAAGCAGGGCTTTCCATGAACTGTCTATCATGAACTTTTGTGTCCTGATTTCTGTCAACATGTTTTAATGACAAATGCTTCTTTTAAATACAATTCTCCATTTGTGACTTAAAACCACATACCTTGAGAGATTAAGAACAGGAAATACTTGACAAATTGGTCAAACATCGATCGCCCTGAAGACAAGGTATGCGATTGTATACAAGATTACGTATCTGACCGTCTACTACATGCGAGTCACAGGACTCATATGACAGCCTTTAAATGGAATAGTTTGTATTACGGGCTTTTCATAAAAGCCCCACACAAGTCCCACTTCTTTTAACTTTAATTGAATTAGACCTCTATTTATTTACAAAGCTATTTAAGATCAGATCGTTTTTTAAAATCTCTCAAAACTATTTTTTTATATGAATTTTAATCACCTCTCAAAGTGTACTTCACTAGTGATCCAATTAGGAAACTGCTGTTTTGATTTAGCTGTTTGAACATGCAGCTTCTGTTCTGGTATTACCCTTCAGTGCCATTAAAATCTCAATTAGTCCTGATAAACTGAGCAGATCTTTGCAAAAACATCAAATCTACAGTCACTGGAGAACATATAACAAACATTCAAAAACGTAATTGTGTGGGTTTCGTCGGTTATCTTTATTAAATAAATACATGTAATATAATGCATATAGCTGCTTGTTTCTATGGTGAGCTCACACGCTCTCTAGATGAATGATTTCCTCACTCACTTTCTTATCTGCTCGATCCTGGACAGGGTCATGGTTACAGCTGGCGCCTAGCTGGTGGCACAGGGCGCGAGACAGGAACAAGCCAAGACAAGGCACCAATTCTTCATAGGGGCCATACACTCATACATACACTAGGGACACTTTAGAGACATCACTTTACCTAACATGCATGTCTTTGGACTGTGGGAGGAAACCAGAGTACCCGGAGGAAACCCACACAGACATGAGGGGGACATGCAGACTCCACAAAGAAAAGACCCAGAACCGCTCCACTTGGAGATTGAACCAAAATAAAAATGTGATGATCAGACTTTTTAGGAATGAATCAAGCTTTAATATCACTTTTTTTAACTTGTGAACAGTTTACTATTACAGCATGTCCCACACTGAGACACTGATATTACTTAATTACAGTATAATTTGGAATTTGGCAGTGAGTTCTGGTCTCACCTTTCTCAATTTCACACTAAAATCAACTGGCACATATTCCTAAAAGTCAATCTAAGGATTCTCTTATCAAGTCCTTTATGCAGCCTGAACTTTACTGATTTCCTGTCTCACTAACTTGATCCTGTTTATGCACTCTGGGTCCGTTTGCACTCTGGCCTACATGGCTCCTCTGTTGTTGTCCCTTGCCCACACTATCAAAAGCATGCGCTCATACATCCATTCCCATGCATGGCCGTTACAATAAGTAATGCTCTCATAAATCTTACCGGCTCATACTGCCTTCTCACAGAACCACATGTGGCCCCATGTGCGCTTACACAGAGACTTAAACAAGGCAGGGGTGCTGAGAGCCAGAGAACCGTCAAAATGCTTGGGACTGTGTAAGGAAATTTGTTAATACATATAACTTTTTTTTTTTATAGTGGATGGTTGATATGGTACGACTTTATTTGGTACAGGTGAACACACTTGCTAGGTTTACATGGATTAATGTCAGCACTTGGTCATTGAAAACATGAATTTTACTCTTCTTGAACTATTCTAAATTCTAAAGGAAACTGTCATAAATATGTTTTTTGCCATTCAACAGTTGTATATAATTACATGTAGCTATGTCCGGTGCTAACAGGTTGTGCTTATATAAACAAACAGGGTGTTAACAGTAATAACACATTGGACTGACATTCACAAAGGCTAACAGGGAATGATAACATAAGGCTAATATAATACAAATACTAACAGGTAAAATTAAACACTACTGTAAATGCAAAGAAAGGGCAATCCCTGACAGTTAACAAGAAACAAACAAGACAGGGAACAATGCATAAAACAGGAACAGACAAACCATAATAAGAGCAAAAGGAGTGGCAGGAACAACATGAGCCAGGAAAAGGAACTCAGCAAACTTAATGCTTACAAGTAACATCTAAGCCATTAAAGGAGGTTGGATTCCTTTCTGAGTCTTTATTTTCCCAAGGTTTCTTCCTTACAATGTTTATAGTTGTTCCATTCACCTTAGGGTTACTCAATTTGGGACTGGCCATAGAAGATAATATAAAATTGTAAAGCTGCTTTGTAATGCTCCATTGTAAAAAAAAAGCTGTAGAAATGAATCTGCCTTGACTTGACTTAACCGACATCGAAGAGTAGTGAAGGAAGGAGGGTTCATATAGGGGCAGCACAGCAGGCTTTAATTAAGCAGCCTGTCATGGAAGGAGAAAAGGGTCAAAGGGGAGCCATGTAGGACTTTATGGCTAACAAGATGTTACACAGCCTGTCACACATTGTTAAACATACAGAATAGGTGGCTGATTTGCTAAAAGTGAGCTTATTGTTAATCATTTTGGCTGGAATAATTAAACAACAGCAGAACCATCAAGAAGCTTGGGACTAAAGAAAAAAAGTCCTTTAATAGGGTCCCATTATTTCAATCATCGACTGCACAACAGTTAAAAGACTAAAGAGAAATTCAATAAATTTCATAAAAAGTAAATACAATTTTAATAAATTGATTTGATTATTTGAACCAGTGTAGCTAAAGCTGCATGTTGATAATGGGATCACAAGCAGCACATACAGGAGGAAACCACCTTGCATGACCACTAGAGCACGTTTTATTAGATACATTTTATACTTAAATGCCAAGCCATACTAAAAAGTAGCAACTCTGCAGGGAAACTGGGGAGATGACAAGTCTTCCAAGCAAAAGGTTTATATTAATAATGTACTGAACATATTCTACATCTAACTGCCCAATTTAAAATAAACTGAAAAATACTAGCATGAACTTATAACTTGCATGTTTAGAAATAAAAGAAGTTTGCTTTGTGTACTGCAAAGGTACACACCAAATGGTCACCAAATCCATACATAACATGCAAGAAATTAGAAGAATGCCTGGTTAGTCAACAGATGTAGACTGTTAGCTCTAAGAAAGAAAGCACATACCTCTAAATTCACGTGAGGGTGGCTTTATTACTTATCCCATATTTTAAATCATTTAGAAAAGGTCTTTACTGCTCATAATTAGGGGATACTTCAAAATTAAATATCCCATAATGAAATATACCATAATGTCTGTGAACAATGAAGTATAACATTCAGACTCCTTCAACCTTTGGCCAGGTTTACAAAAGGAGATATTGTAAGGAAGCCGTTGGGATCAGCATTTAGGAGCAACAGAAAAAGAGCTGAGAGGATACGATTAAGACTGGGATGAGCTTCAAAAATGTGGCTAAAGCCCAGAAGGCATGCTGTAGTAACTAATTTTGACACATTATGCTGATGTCTGGAAATCATTACTGCAGAAATGTATCTCAGTGTGTCTTTGAGCAGAAATAAACACAGTAAAGAAAAAGGGATCAAAAGAAATCACTCATGTCAAATGAAAAAAACTGCATTAAAACTGCATGTTGTGTCTGGAAGAACCATTAATCATACTTGAAATGTGTTTACGAGTTTTGGCTCCCTTAATTATTGTTAGAATTGTTGTCAGCGTAGTACTAGTATAGATTCAGCACAACCTCAGCTATTAAGATACCTCACTTATATTTTCTATAACAGGAAGTATTGTGCTCATTTGTGGACATTACATATCTGCAATATTAGAAATAATAGAAAGCTACAACATCCGTAAAGATCAAGTACTCATATGAGGACATTGTTTTTTGCACAAAGACAAATTTTATTTTGAATACTTGTTGTCCTACTAATCACAAATAGCTAGGTAATATAAAAAATGCACACCAAGCAAAAGTCTGGGTCTCAGGAGGTTAAGATGCACGATATGATCTATGAAGCTGCCTGTTATGCGATCTGAAAAATGTTTGAACACCATATTATATACTATGTTCATGCATTATCCAATTCTCTTTTTCACAAACACATTTATGGAATGAGAAACTGTCTTTCATGTGACAGTACACTGCACTTCCTGTTGCATTTATGATTTAAATGCACACAAATAATACTGTTCTATTAACTTTTCTATAAAAACACGGTAATGCCCATTTAATACATTGATTTCCTTTTAATAGCTATAACGTGTGAGATGATTGCTGATATCCAGGGAAAACAAACTAACAAAGTACTGAGGTTTAGAGCTCTAACATGAAATTCTGGTGAGGGGGTACGAGTTTATTTATGCACTTCATGCCAAAACTGGGTAATTAATACAGCTGGTAACGCCTTTGCTTTTATTTGATTGTTCTGTGAACTAGTTTTTGAAACGTGAATACTGAGATTAACTTTCCTTCACCACAACAGCATCAGGCTCCCAGTTTGTATTACAATTAATCCTAAAGCTCAGTTAATAGCTGATCCACAAGCAGGAGACTTTCTATAATGTCCTTCCTTTTCCACAATTACATTATTCCTGCTCATAGCAAAAAACAATCACAGAGCATTATATATACTCCAATAACCATTATTACACCAGGGAAATTGTTCTACTGTACCACATACAGTGCAATATTTGTCCTACAGCCTGAAAACCAAACATTTTGATCTAGATTTCCACATTTACCATATAACGTTCAAGTAATTCTAAAGCACAAATAAGTATCAGTGTAAAGTTTTTCAGAAAAGCTTCTTCTTGCCAAACTGCAGTAGAGGCCAGCTTGTGTAACGCTTGTGAGATTGTTGTCACAGATCGACCAATTTCAGCCATACAAACTAGATAACTAAAAAGTCCCTCAAAAGGGACTTTTTTCCCACTGGCCTGTTGGTCAACCAGTGTGGAGTTATTGGTGGTGCTGTCCCCTAAAGAATGCTCTGAATGGTGCTCAGAGGGTTTAGTTTAAAGCCTCTGAAATCATTTGAGTCCTTCTCTTAACCTCTGCCTTTTAACTTTATCCCAGACCTCCTTTAAAAGCACCTTTACAACCACCCTAAATTCTTTGCATTGCCATGCACTAATATTGAGTCCTCTAGGAACAGCTGGTTTTATTCTGTAGTAATCAAAACACTATAATTGCTGTCAGGTAGGTGCCAATTAGCCTGGTGCATGAACTGGAAGGTGATTGGTTGTTCATGAGCAAATTAGAAGTATATGGGAATAAAACAAAAAGAGAGCATGCACAATCATAACTTTATCTCATTCCATAGCCTGCATGATTAATGTAGCCTGAACCGTTCTTGCCAAACCCGGACCCCACCATCCAAATTTCACAGGAGACTCATCAAGCCAGGCGACGTTTTCACATCTTTTATTGTCCAATTTTGGTGAGCCTGTGCAAACTGTAGCCCACTCGCCTGTTCTTACCTAACAAGACTGAAGCCTGGTGTGTAATTCTGCTGCTGTGGCCCATCTGCTTCAAGCTTGGATGATAGATGCTCCTTTGTATACTGCAGTTGTAATTAGTGGTTCCAGTGAGGCTGTGGGTAGGTTGCCTTTATATCAGCTCCAACCAGTCTGGCCATTTTCCTCTGAGCTTGAGCATCAACAAAGCATGTTCAACAAGCAAGCTTCTTCTCAGTGGATAGTTTCTCTCTTTCGCACAATTCTTCGTAAACCCTACAGAAGACTGTGCATAAAAATCCCAGTATCCACAGTTTCTGAAATATCCAGACCAGTCGGTATAGCAGCAAGAACCAGTCCATGTTCAAAATCACCGTAATCACCATTCTGATCCTTGGTTTGAACCAGTTTGCACAGATGTACCCTATAAAATTCCCTGTGTTATGTTCCCTGTATACATATAACCTACATTTAACGTTTTTAACTCGGTGCCGATTCAATACGTGATGAAATAAAAAAATTACAAAAGTAACACTGAAAGGTGCTTTAATTAGTTGCATCGTGTTTAATTGAAGGAGAAATAAGAGTTTTAGTTCGCTCTTAGTTAGGACTTAAACGTATTAGATTCGATTAGACTTAATTTGCCTTAAAAGACAAAAAAATGAAAATACTTCAGTAAAGATCGGTCTTCTTATAATGACTTAATAAGTTACCAATCAATTACAATTGATTCATGTGTTGTTCAGAACCGCTTAACAATGACACGTGGAACGTCACTTGTTTATCCAATTGCTTACTCTTGCATCATTTGGGATAATTAATCTGTACAATATGCGCGTTTCAGCCTTAACATATAGAAATGTCACTTTTTTTCTCCTTACTTCCTGTAAGTCAGTAGCTGTATTTCTTCTCTTCTCCTAAAGCGTGTGTCCGGAATAAGGTGAAATCAAGTTAACAATCAAGGTAAGTTGTTTGATAAAGAGTTAAGTCACCCCAATATGAGGTCTAAAGCACATCTGACTCACCTGAG